>JAQQFT010000594.1:0-23000 GCA_029582265.1 Zoroaster sp. YZ-2022 | reverse complement strand
CCTTGAAAACTTTAAAGTTTTCCCAACCATAAAAATTTTTTTTTGAAAAACTGTATAGTGCTGTTTTGTTTGGTAAAACCCGCAGAAAATTTACGTTTTTTAAAGAGGGCTAAGTGTATGGGGGCCGTTTAAGGTCAAAAAATTATCAAATTCAAATTTTGGTTTTTTCTGAAAGGGAAAACCCCTAATTTTTTAATTTAAAAATTATCGGCCTCCTTGAAAATTTTAAAAAGTTTTTCCCAACCCCTTAAATTTTTTTTTTTGTAACACTGTATAGTGCTGTAATGGTTGCGGTGAAACCGCAGGGAGTTGACATTTTTTTCAGAGGGCTAAGTGTCCATGGGGGCCTTTTAAGGTACAAAAAAAAAAATTCCAAATTCAAAAGTATGGTGTTTTTCTAAAGGGGAAACCAAAGCTTTAATTTAGATATAAAATGATCGCCTCCTTGAAAATTTTAAAAATTTTTCCCCCAACCCCTAGAAATCTTTTTTTGTAACACTGAAAGTGCTGATTTTTTGCAGTGAAACCCATGAAATTGACATTTACAAGTGTCCATGGAGGCCGTTTGGTGAAAAATTATCAAATTCAAAAGTTGGTGTTTTCTAAAGGGGGAGAACCAAAGTTTTTAATTTTAAAATATACAATTATCGCCCCCCTTGAAAATTTTAAAAAGTTATTAACCATGAAATGTTTTTTTGAAAAAACTTTTGTGCTGTATTTTTTGCGGTGAAACCGAAAAGGGTACAGTTTTTTAAAAGGGGGGCTAAGTGTCCATGGAGGCCGTTTAAAGGTACGAAAAAAAAAAAATTTAAAATGGTGTTTTCTAAAAGGGAGAACCTAAGCTTTAATTTAGATATAAAATGTCCCCCTTAAAAATTTAAAAAATTTTTCCCCAACCTAGAAATCTTTTTTAACACTGTATAGTGCTGTTTGGGGGGCCCATGCAGGTTGACGTATTTACAGGGGGCTAAGTTCATGGGGGCCCGTTTGGTACAAAAAAAAATTAAATTCAAAAAAAAATGGTTTTTCAAAAGGGAAACCTAAGCTTTAATTTAATAAAAAATTATCGGCCTCAAAAAATTTTAAAAAGTTATTCCCAACCCAAATTTTGTTTTTTTTGTAAAACTGTATGTGCTGTATTTTTTGCGGGGGAAAAACCTAAATTTGACAGTATTTTAAGGGGCTAAGTGTCCATAGGCCGTTTGGGTCAAATAATTATAAAATTCAAATTTTGGTGTTTTTTTCTAAAGGGGGAGAACCTAAGCTTTAATTTGATATAAAATTATCGCCCCCCTTGAAAATTTTAAAAAGTTATTCCCAACCAGAAATATTTTCTTTTGTAACACTGAAAGTGCTGTAATGGTTGGGGTGAAACCCCCCCTTTGGGAAAAAACACCATCAAATTTGGAAAATTTCCCCCAAAACGGCCTCCAGGCCCTTCCCCCCCAAAATACGTTGCTGCACGGTTTGAAACAATATAACACTATACAGTTTCCCAAAAAAAACATTTCTGGTTGAATAACATTTAAATTTTTCAAGGAGGCCGATAATTTTTTTCAAAATTAAAGCGGTTCTCCTTTGGCACCATTTTTTAATTTGGAAAAATTCCCCATACCAAACGGCCCCATGGACCCCCCCCCTTAAAATATGGTTAACCATGCTTTTTCACCCAAACAATATCCTTTATACAGTGTTACAAAAAAACATTTCTAGGGTTGGGAATAACTTTTAAAGGGTTTTCAAGGGATCCGAAAAAATTCATCCCAAATTAAAACAATTCCCCTTTTTAAAAACCCTTTTTTAATTTGGATAATGTCACCTACCAAACGGCCTCCATGGACCTTCCCCCCCTTAAAAATACGGTTAACTTGTGCGGTTTCACCCAAAAATATCCTATACAGTGTTAAAAAAAAAAACATTTTAGGTTGGAATAATTTTTGTTTTAAAGGGATGCCGATAAATTCATCCCCAAAAAAAAATTTTTTTCCCCCCTTTCGGCACCATTTTTGAATTTGGAAAATTTCCTACCAAACGGCCTCCATGGACACTTCCCCCCCGTAAATCGGGTTTTTGCATGCGGTTTCCCCCAAACAATAAACACTATACAGTTACAAAAAAAAAATTTCTAGGGTTAGAATAATTTTTAAATTTTTAAAGGGGAGGGAAAAAAATTCATACTAAATTAAAACAAATTCCCCCTTTTTAAAAAAAACACCATATTTTTAATTTGGAAAAGTAAATCCCAAACGGCCCCATGGACACCCCCCTGAAAAAATAGGAACTTGCTGGGTTCCCCGCAAAAAATTTAACACATACAGTTTACAAAAAAAACTTTTTTTATGGTTGGGGAATAACAAATTTTTCGGGGATCCGAAAAAATTATCCAAAATTTAAAATTTTCCCCCCTTTGGAAAAACACCATACTTTTGATTTGGATAATGTCACCATCCCAAACGGCCCCCATGGACATTCCCCCTTAAAAAATATTTAAACCATGGGTTTTAAAACAAACACCTTTGTTTAAAAAAAAACATTTTTGGTTGAATAACAAAGTTTTCAAGGGATCCGATAAATTGATCCCAAATTTAAAAGTTAGATTCTTTTGGGAAAAACCCCAAATTTTTTAATTTGGGAAAAGTCACATCTGGCCTCCATGGACTTTTCCCCCTGAAAAATTTAGGTTAACTTGCGGTTTCACCGCAAAAATCCCTATACATTTAAAAAAAAAACTTTTCTAGGGTTGGGAATAATTTTTAAGGGTTTTCAAGGGATCCCGAAAATTGATACCTAAATTAAAGCGTTTCCCCTTTAAAAACCCTATTTTTGAATTTGGATAATGTCCCCCCCTTTAAAAGGCCTCCAACCTTCCCCCCTGTAAATAGGTTAATTTGTGGGTTTCCCCCAAAAATAAACTAAAAGTTTAAAAAAAAAACTTTCTAGTTGGGGAAAATTTTTTAAAAGTTTTAAAGGGGATGCCGAAAAAATTACCTAAATTAAACAATTCCCCCTTTGGAAAAAACCCACTTTTAATTTTGGGATAATGTCACCTCCCAAACGGCCCCCATGGACATTTCCCCCCCTGTAAAATACGGTTAACCCCAGGGTTTCACCGCAAACAATAAACACTATACGTTTAAAAAAAAAACATTTCTAGGGTTAAAAATTTTTAAAGTTTTCAAGGGGATCCCGAAAAAAATTCATCCCTAAATTAAAACAATTCCCCCTTTTGAAAAACCCCATATTTTTTAATTTTGGGATAATGTCACATACCTTAAAGGGCCCTTTTGGACACTTCCCCCTGAAAATTTAGGAACTTTGCGGTTTACCAAAAATAAACATACGGGTTTAAAAAAAAACATTTTTTGGTTGAATAACAAAGTTTTAAAGGGATGCCGAAAAATATCAAATTTAAAAATTAATTCCCCCCCTTTGGAAAACACCATATTTTTTAAATTTTGGATAATGTCCCATACCAAACGGCCCATGGACATTACCCCAAAAATTAGGTTAAACTTGTGGGTTTCACCGCAAACAAAACACTATGTTTTAAAAAAAAACATTTCTAGGTTGGGAATAATTTTTTAAATTTTTAAAGGGGATAAAAATTGATACCAAAATTAAATTGTTCCCCCCCTTTCAAAAAACACCATACTTTTAATTTGGATAATTCACTCCCTTTAAAACGGCCTCCGGGAACACCCCCTGTAAAATGGTTAACGCATGCTTTTCCCCGCAAACAATACAACACTATACAGTGTTAAAAAAAAAACATTTCTGGTTGGGGAAAAACTTTAAAGTTTTCAAGGGGATGCCGAAAAAATTGATATAAATTAAAAGCTTAGATTCCCCCTTTAAAAAACCATACTTTTAAATTTTAAAGTCCCCCTACAAACGGCCAGGGACTTACCCCCTGTAAAATACGGTTAACTTGCAGCGGTTTCACCCAAACAATAAACACTATACTTTTACAAAAAAACATTTCTAGGGTTGGAATAATTTTTAAATTTTTAAAGGGATCCCGATAAATTATACCAAAATTAAAAACAGATTCCCCCCTTTTAAAAAACCCCAATTTTTTTAAATTTTGGGATAATGTCACCTCCCTTAAACGGCCCCCTGGACATTTACCCCCTTAAATACGGAACGATGGGTTTCCCCCAAACAATACCATACGTGAAAAAAAAAACATTTCTATGGTTGAATAATTTTTAAAGTTTTAAAGGGATCCCGAAAAAATTATACCTAAAAAAAAATTCCCCCTTTGAAAACACCATATTTTTTTAATTTGGTTTGTCACCATCCCCAAAACCCTATGACACTTACCCCTGAAAATAATTTTTTGCATGCTTTTCCGCAAACAATAAAACACTATACAGTTTACAAAAAACATTTTTTGGTTTGGGGAATAATTTTTAAAGTTTTAAAGGGGATCCCGATAAATTGATACCAAAATTTAAAAGTTGTTCCCCCTTTGGGAAAAAACACCATACTTTTAAATTTGGATAATGTCACATCCCTTAAACGGCCTCCATGGACACTTACCCCCTGAAAAATTTAAAATTCATGGGGTTTTCCCCGCAAAAATAACACTATCAGTGTTAAAAAAAACTTTTCTAGGGTTGGGAATAATTTTTTAAATTTTTCAAGGGAGGGATAAAATTGATACCTAAATTAAAGCTTGATTCCCTTTCGGAAAAACACCATATTTTTAAATTTTGGGAAAAGCCCCCCCTCCCTTAAACGCCTAGGGACACCCCCCTGAAAAAATAGGTTAACTGCATGCGGTTTCCCCCAAACAATACAACCTTCATTTTAAAAAAAAAAACATTTCTAGGTTGGGAAAATTTTTAAATTTTTTAAAGGATGCAGAAAAAATTTATATAAATTAAAGCAGTTTCCCCCTTTTTGGAAAAACACAATATTTTTTAATTTGGATAATGTCACTTCCTAAAGGGCCCCCAGGGACCTTACCCCCTGTAAATACGGTTAACCATGCGGTTTCACCGCAAAAAATTTAAACATAGGGGAAGCAAAAAAACATTTCTATGGTTAGGAAAACTTTAAAGTTTCAAGGATCCATAAAATTATACCAAAATTAAAAATTTGATTCTCCCTTTTAAAAAAACCCCATACTTTTAAATTTTGGGAAAATGTCACCTACCAAACGGCCTCCATGGACACTTCCCCCTGTAAAATACGGTTTTTGATGGGTTTCACCCAAACAATAAACACTAAAGTTTAAAAAAAAAACATTTTGGTTGGAATAATTTTTAAAGTTTTAAAGGGGACCCGATAAAATTATCCCAAAATTAAAAGGGGTTTCCCCCTTTTGGGCACCATACGGTTTGGAAAGTCCCCAAACCTTAAACGGCCTAGGAATCCCCCCAAAATACGGTTAACTTCTGCGGTTTCACCGCAAACAATAAAACACATACAGAAAAAAACTTCTAGGGTTTGGGGAATAATTTTAAAAGTTTTAAAGGATCCGAAAAAATTGATCCCAAAATTTAAAAAG
The DNA here is from genome assembly GCA_029582265.1 of Zoroaster sp. YZ-2022. Taxonomy (NCBI): domain Eukaryota; kingdom Metazoa; phylum Echinodermata; class Asteroidea; order Forcipulatida; family Zoroasteridae; genus Zoroaster; species Zoroaster sp. YZ-2022. The sequence goes on along the minus strand of JAQQFT010000594.1, from coordinate 17,485 downwards.
TTGATTCCCCCCTTTTCGGAAAAACACCTTTTTAAATTTGGAAAAGTCACATACCAAACGCCTATGGACACACCCCTGAAAAAGGTTAACTTGCGGTTTTCCCCGAAAACAAAACACTAACATTTAAAAAAAAACATTTCTAGGTTGGGAATAATTTTTAAAGTTTAAAGGGATGCCGATAAAATTGATACCTAAATTAAAGCTTGATTCCCCTTTCGAACCCTTTCTTTTGAATTTGGAAAAGCCCCCCCTCCCCAAACGGCCTCCATGGACACCCCCCCCTTAAAAGTTCCATGGGTTTCACCGCAAACAAAAAACACAAACGTGTTAAAAAAAAAAACATTTCTAGGTTGGGGAATAAGTTTTAAATTTTTCAAGGGATGCCGAAAAAATTATACCAAATTAAATTTAATTCCCTTTTTGGAAAAAAACCCCATACTTTTAAATTTGGGATAAGTCACCTACCAAACGGCCTCCGGGAACTTACCCCTGTAAAATAGGGTTTAAACTTGCATGCGGTTTCCCCCAACAAAAAACCTTGTGTTAAAAAAAACATTTCTAGGGTTGGGGTAAAAATTTTTCCAAGGTCCCGATAAAATTCATACCAAAATTAAAAAATTCCCCCTTTTGGAAAAACACCATCGAATTTGGAAATTCCCCCACCCCAAAAGGCCTCCTGGACACCCCCCCTGAAAATAGGGTTTAAACCAGCGGTTTCACCCAAAAAAAACCTATCTTTAAAAAAAAAACATTTCTAGGGTTAGGAATAATTTTTAAATTTTTAAAAGGGATGCCGATAAAATTATCCCCAAATTTAAAAATTAGTTTCCCCCTTTGGAAAAAACACCATACTTTTAAATTTGGATAATGCCCCAATACCAAACCCCTAGGGCCCTTTACCCCCTTAAATACGGTTAAACCCACGGTTTCCCCGCCTCCCTATACAGTTTACAAAACTTTTCAAAAAGAAAACTTTAAAGTTTTAAAGGGATCCCGATAAAATTATACCTAAATTAAATTTAATTCCCCTTTTGGAAAAAACAATTTTTGAATTTGGATAATGTCACATACCTTAAACGGCCCCCATGGACACTTCCCCCTGTAAATGGAAACTCGGTTTCAAACAATAAACACTATACATTTACAAAAAAAACTTTTGGGGGGGAATAATTTTTAAATTTTTCAAGGGATGCCGAAAAAATTAAAAATTAAACAATTCCCTTTTTGGAAAAAAACACCATTTTTAAATTTTGGGAAAATTCACTAAAAAACCCCATGGACCTTCCTGAAAATCTTTTCTGCGGTTTCACCGAAAAAAAAACAACCTTAATGTTAAAAAAAAAACTTTTCGGGGTTGGAATAATTTTTAAAGTTTTAAAGGGATGCCGAAAAAAGTCCCTAAATTAAATTTAGATTCCCTTTTGGAAAACACCATATTTTTTGAATTTGGATAAGTCACCAAACCCCCCTGGCACCCCCCCTTAAAATAGGTTTAAACTTGCGCGGTTTCACCGCAAACAATAACATATACAGTGTTAAAAAAAAAACTTTTTTGGTTGGAATAATTTTTAAAAAGTTTTCGGGGATCCCGATAAAATTATCCCCCAAATTCGTTTCCCCCCCCGGAAAAACAACTTTAAATTTTGGGAAAAGTCATCCTTAAACGGCCTCCTGGACCTTACCCCCTGTAAAATAGGTTAACCAGGGGCCACCGCAAAAATAAACACTATACAGTTTAAAAAAAAAAACATTTCTAGGGTTGAATAACTTTAAGTTTTCAAGGGATGCCGATAAAATTTTTTAAATTAAAAACAATTTCCCCCTTTTGGGAAAAACCCCATACTTTTAAATTTTGGGATAATGCCCCTCCCTTAAACGGCCTCCATGGACACTTACCCCCTGTAAAACAAAAACCATCGGTTTCCCCCAAAAACAAAATAACACTACGTTTAAAAAAAACATTCTATTTAAGGAAAAACTTTAAAGTTTTAGGGATGGAAAAATTTACCAAAAAAAATTAATTCCCAAAAAAAACTTTTTGGTTTGGATAATTAAAAAACCCGGTCCAAAATTCCCCCTTAAATACGTTAACCTCTTTCCCCAAAAAAAAACCCCTTTTGATTTAAAAAAAACATTTCTATATTTGGAAAATTTTTAAAAGTTTCAAGGATCCGATAAAATTGATTAAATTAAAAAGGTTCCCCCCTTTCGGCACCATATTTTGAATTTGGATAATGTCATCATCCCTTTAAACGCCTCCGGACACCCCCTGTAAATTGGGTTAAACCGCGGGTTTCACCGCAAAAAGACATACAGTTTAAAAAAAAAACATTTCTGGGGTTGGGAATAATTTTTAAATTTTTGGGATCCCATAAAATTGTACTAAATTAAAGTTTAGATTCCCCCCGGAAAAACACCATTTTAAATTTGGGTTTGTCACCTCCCTTAAACGGCCTCCATGGTTCCCCCTGAAAAATACAAGTGATGGGTTTCCCCCAAAAAAACACCTATACAGTTTTAAAAAAAAACATTTCTAGGGTTAGGAATAACTTTTAAATTTTTCGGGGAGGATAAAATTGATACCAAATTAAAGCTTAATTCCCCCCTTTTGAAAAACGATACTTTTAATTTGGATAATTTTACTAAACCTCCATGGACACTTACCCCTGTAAATAAGAACGATGGTTTCACCGCAAACAATATCCTATACATGCAAAAAAAAACTTTTTATGGTTGAATAACTTTTAAAGTTTTCAAGGGATCCCGATAAATTCATACCTAAATTCTAGATTCTCCTTTTAAAAAACACCATACTTTTAATTTGGATAGTCCCCATAAAACCCTCCGGACACCCCCCCTGAAAAATACGGTTAACTTGTCGGTTTCACCGCAAACAAAAACCCCCTATACAGTAAAAAAAAAAAAACATTTCATGGTTGGAATAACTTTAAATTTTTAAAGGGGAGCCGATAAAATTGATACCAAAAAAAAGGTTGTTTCCCCCCTTTGGGAAAAACACCCCCGGTTTGGATAATTCCCAAAAAACGGCCTCCATGGACATAACCCCCCTGTAAAATAGGGAACTTGCATGCGGTTTCCCCGCAAAAAATAACCTATACGTGTTAAAAAAAAACATTTCTATGGTTAAAAAATTTTTTAAAATTTTTAAAGGGATAAAAATTGATCCCTAAATTAAAGCTTAGTTCCCTTTTTGGGAAAAAAACACCATATTTTTTAAATTTTGGGATTGTCATCATCCCCAAAGGGCCCCCCATGGACACCCCCCTTAAAATTATTCTTGCATGCGGTTCAAAACAATAAAACTATACAGTGTTAAAAAAAAAAAACTTTTCGGGTTGGGAATAACAAATTTTTTTGGGATGCCGATAAATTGATAAAAATTTAAAAGCAAATTTCCCCCCCTTTCGGCACCATACTTTTAATTTGGAAATGTCCCCCACCCCCTCCAGGACACCCCCTGAAAAAACTTAACGATGGGGTTTTCCCCGAAAAATAAAACACTATACAAAAAAAAACATTTATATTAGAATAATTTTTAAAGTTTTCAAGGGATGCCATAAAATTATACCAATTTAAAAACAAATTCTTTTTGGAAAACATACGAATTTGGAAAAACATTTAAACGCCTCCATGGACACCCCCCTGAAAAAATACGGTTAACTTGCGGTTTCACCCAAACAATTCCTTACAGGTTAAAAAAAAAAACATTTCTATGGTTGGGAATAATTTTTTAAATTTTTAAAGGGGATGCGAAAAAATTCATCCCTAAATTGGTTAGTTTCCCCCTTTGGAAAAAAACACCATACTTTTAATTTGGAAAATCACATACAAAACGGCCTCCATGGACCTTCCCCCCTGTAAAACTTTTTAAAAAGCGGTTTACCGCAAACAAAAAACACTATACAGTTTAAAAAAAAACATTTTATGTTGTAATTTTTAAAGTTTTAAAGGGGATGCCGAAAAAATTAACCCCAAAAAAAATTAGTTTCCCCCCTTTTGGAAAAACCCATACTTTTGAATTTGGGATAATGTCACCCCAAACGGCCCCAGGATTTTCCCCCCTTAAAAAAAGGACCATGCGGTTTCACCGCAAACAATCCAAAACAGTGTTAAAAAATTTTATGGTTGAATAACTTAAATTTTTCAAGGGATCCCAAAAAATTATACCAAATTTAAAAAACAATTCTTTTGGCCATATTTTTGAATTTGGATAATGTCATCCCCAAAACCCCCCAGGGCATTACCCCCCTGAAAAATAGGTTAACTTGTGCGGTTTCACCGCAAAAATAAAACACAAACAGTTTTAAAAAAAAAACATTTCAGGTTTGGGGAAAATTTTAAATTTTTCAGGGATGGAAAAAATTGATCCCCAAATTAAAGCAGTTTCCCCCTTTTAAAAACACCATACTTTTAATTTTGGGAATCACAACCAAACGGCCTATGGACATTTCCCCCCCGAAATTAGGAATTTGTGGGGTTTTCCCCCGCAAACAATAAAACACTATACATTTAAAAAAAAACTTTTTTGGGTTTGGTATAACTTTTAAAGTTTTAAAGGGATAAAAAATTTCCCAAATTAAACTTGATTCCCCCTTCAAAAAAACACCATACTTTTAAATTTTGGGATAATTCCCCCTACCTTAAACGGCCTCCAGGGAACTTCCCCCCTGTAAAATATTTAAACTGCGGGTTTTTTCCCCAAAACAAAAACCTATACAGTGTTAAAAAAAAATTTCTATTTGGAATAATTTTTAAATTTTTTCGGATCCCGATAAAATTCATACCAAATTTAAAAATTTTTTGGGAAAAAACACATATTTTTGAAGGAAATGTCATTACCAAACCCCTTTCCATGGACCCCCCCTGTAAAATACGAACTCCGGGTTCTGCAAACAATAAACCTAACAAAAAAAAAAACATTTCTAGGGTTGGAATAACTTTTAAATTTTTCAAGGATGCCGATAAAAAAACCAAAAAAAACTTGTTCCCCCCTTTTAAAAAACACCATACTTTTAAATTTTGGGAAATTCACCACCTTAAACGGCCTTGGACACCCCCTGTAAAATACGGAACCATGGGGTTTTCCGAAATAAACATACATTTACAAAAAACTTTTCTATGGTTAGAATAATTTTTAAAGTTTTAAAGGGGATGCCGATAAATTATACCAAATTAAAAAATTCCCCTTTGGAAAAACAATACTTTTGATTTGGATAATGTCACCATCCCAAAAACGCCTCCGGGCCCTCCCCCCTTAAAACGAACAGGGTTTTCCCCCCCCAAAAACATACAGTTTAAAAAAAAACATTTCTATGGTTGGAATAACTTTTAAAGTTTAAAGGGATCCCGAAAAAATTGATACAAATTAAAGTTATTTTTCCCCCTTTCGGCCCATATTTTTGTTTGGAAAAGTCACCCAAACGGCCTCCGGCCCTTACCCCCTGAAAAAATTGGGAACCCAGGTTTTCACCGAAACAAACACATACGTGTTAAAAAAAAACATTTCTAGGGGGGAATAATTTTTAAATTTTTCGGGGGATGCCGAAAAAATTGTTTAAAAAATTTAAAACCCCGTTCCCCCCTTTAAAAACCCTACAAATTTTGGGATAATGTCCCCCCACGAAACGGCCCCCAGGACACCCCCCTTAAAATACGGTTAAGGGCGGTTTCCCCCAAACAATAAACACTATACAGTGTTACAAAAAATTTATGGTTGGAATAATTTTAAATTTTTCGGGATCCCCGAAAAAATTATACCAAAATTTAAAATTTAGATTTCCCCGGAAAAACGATCGAATTTGGATAATGTCTTTTTAAACGGCCTCCAGGACACTTCCCCCCTTAAAAATACGGAATTTTGCTGGGTTTCCCGCAAACAATAAAACCTATACAGTTTACAACAAAAACATTTCTATGGTTAGAATAACTTTAAAGTTTTCAAGGGATGCCGAAAAAATTCATACCTAAATTAAACAATTCCCCCCTTTTGAAAAACACCATATTTTTTAATTTGGAAAAGTCCCCATACCAAACCCTCCATGGAACTTACCCCCTGTAAAATACGGAACCCATGCGGTTTCACCGCAAAAAAAAACACTATACAGTATTAAAAAAAAAAACATTTCTATGGTTGAATAATTTTTAAAATTTTCAAGGATCCCGAAAAAATTGATACCTAAATTAAGGTTAATTCCCCTTTCGGAAAAACACCATACTTTTGAGTTTGGGAAAAGTCACCATCCAAACGGCCTCCATGGCATTAACCCCTGTAAAATACGGAACCATGCGGTTTCACCAAAAAAACCTAACATTTAAAAAAAAACATTTCTATGGTTAGAATAATTTTTAAATTTTTAAAGGGGATCCCATAAAATTGATCCCAAAATTAAAGCTTAGATTCTCCCTTTCGGAAAAACCCCAAATTTTTTTAATTTGGATAATGTCATCATCTAAACGGCCTATGGACATTTCCCCCCCTGAAAAATTGGGTTAAACCCCATGGGGTTTTACCGCAAACAATAAACCATACAGTGTTAAAAAAAAAAATTCTAGGGTTGGGACTAACTTTTAAAGTTTTCAAGGGATGCCGATAAAATTGATACCCTAAATTAAATTTGTTTCCCCCCTTTCAAAAAAACACCATATTTTTGAATTTGGTAATGTCACCCCCCAACGGCCCCCATGGACACACCCCCTGAAAAATACGGTTTAAACTGATGGTTTCACCGAAAACAATAAAACACTATACAGTGTTAAAAAAAACATTTCTATGTTGGAATAATTTTTAAAAGTTTTCAAGGGATGGAAAAAATTTCCCAAATTTAAAAACTTAGATTCCCCCTTTTTGGAAAAAACCCCTACTTTTAATTTGGAAAAAAGTCACCTACCTTAAACGCCTCCATGGACACTTACCCCGAAAAAAAGACTTGATGGGTTTCACCGCAAACAATAAAACATACAGTGTTACAAAAAAAACATTTCTATGGTTGAAAAATTTTTTAAAGTTTTCAAGGGATCCGAAAAAATTCATACCAAAATTTAAAAATTAGATTCCCCTTTTGGGAAAAACACCATATTTTTTAAATTTGGGATAATGTCCATCCCTTAACGCCCCTGGACATTAACCCCCGAAAAATACGAACCAGGGGGTTTCACGAAAACAAAAAACACTATACGGTTTAAAAAAAAAACATTTCATGGTTAGGAATAATTTTTAAATTTTTTAAAGGGATCCCGATAAAATTATACCTAAATTGTTTTAGATTCTCGTTTTCCCCGGAAAAAACACCATACTTTTTGAATTTGAAAAAGTCATCCCCCCAAAACCCTCATGGACCCCCCCTGTAAATTAGGAAACTTGCGGTTTCACCGCAAACAAAAAACACTATACAGTGTTAAAAAAAAATTTCTAGGGTTGGGAATAATTTTTAAAGTTTTCAAGGATGCCGAAAAAATTGATCCCTAAATTAGCAGTTTCCCCCTTTTCAAAAAACCCATATTTTTGAATTTGGATAATGTCACCCCCCCAAACGGCCTATGGACCACCCCCTGAAAAATAGGGAACTTGCATGCGGTTTCCCCAAACAATAAAACCTATACAGTTTTAAAAAAAAACATTTCTAGGGTTGGGAACTTTTAAAGTTTTCGGGGAGGGAAAAAATTCATAAAATTTAAAAACTTAGATTCCCCCCTTTTGGAAAAAACCCCATATTTTTGAATTTGGAAAAAGTCACCATCCCTTTAAAAGGGCCCCGGGAACTTACCCCCTGTAAATACGGTTAACTTCAGGTTTCACCGCAAAAATAACACTATAATTTAAAAAAAAAACATTTTATGGTTGGAAAATTTTTAATTTTTTTAAGGGGAGCCGAAAAAATTTATATTAAATTAAAGTTGTTCCCTTTTAAAAACCCTACTTTTAAATTTTGGGATAATGTCATCATTTAAACGGCCTCCAGGACATTTACCCCTGAAATTGGGTTCTGCGGTTTCACCGCAAACAATACAACTTGTGTTAAAAAAAAAACATTTCAGGGTTTGGGGAATAACTTTTAAGTTTTCGGGGATGCCGAAAAAATTGATCCCTAAATTAAAGCTTAGATTTCCCTTTCGGAAAAAACCTATTTTTAATTTGGATAATGTCATCTTTAAACGGCCTAGGGACACTTACCCCTGTAAATGGGTTAATTGTACTTTCCCCCAAAAATAAAACACTTCGTTTAAAAAAACATTTAAAAGGTTAAAAATTTTTTAAGTTTTCAAGGATCCCGAAAAATTGATACCAAAATTTAAAAGCAGTCCCCTTTCGGAAAACACCAAAATTTTAATTTGGATAATGTCACTCCAAACGGCCTCCATGGACATTTACCCCTGAAAAAATGGGTTAACCATGGGTTCCCCGCAAACAATAAAACACTATACAGTGTTAAAAAAAAAACATTTCATGGTTGGAATAACTTTTAATTTTTCAAGGATCCCGTAAAATTCATACCTAAAAAAAAATTAGATTCCCCCCTTTTGGAAAAACACCATACTTTTGAATTTGGATAATTCCCATCCCTTTAAAAGGCCTCCATGGCACCCCCCTAAAAAACGGTTAATTGCATGCGGTTTCAACGCAAAATAAAACAATACATGAAAAAAAAAACATTTCTATGGTTAGAATAACTTTTTTTTTTTAAGGGGAGGGATAAATTTAAATCAAATTTAAAAAGTTTAGGTTCCCCCTTTCGAAAAACAAAATTTTGAATTTGGAAAATTTATCCCCCAAACCCCCCCGGGACCTTCCCCCCTGTAAAATGGTAACTTCTCCCTTTTCCCCGAAAACAATACACATATACTTTTAAAAAAAAACATTTAGGTTGGAATAACTTTTAAAGTTTTAAAGGGGATGCCGAAAAAATTGATACCAAATTAAAAAGCAATTCCCCTTTCAAAAAAACACCATATTTTTAATTTGGATAATGTCCCATACCAAAGGGCCCTTTGGGCCCTTTACCCCTGAAAATTAGGTTAAACTTGGGGTTTCCCCCAAAAAATACCACTATACAGTGTTAAAAAAAAACTTTTCTTGGTTGAATAACTTTAAGTTTTAAAGGGGATGCGGAAAAATTTTAAATCAAAATAAAGCGGGGTTCCCCCTTTTCGAAAAACAAATTTTAAATTTTGGGAAAATTGTTCTTATTAAAACCCCCCATGGTTTTCCCCGGTAAAATGGTCCCCACCCGGGTTTCACCCAAAAATACACACTATAAAATGTTACAAAAAAAAATTTCAGGGTTGAAAACTTTGTTTTAAAGGATGCCGATAAATTATCCCAAAATTTAAAAAGTTAATTCCCCCTTTTTAAAAAAAACACCATACTTTTGAATTTGGATAATTCACATCCAAACGGCCTCCGGCACTTCCCCCCGAAAAATGGTTTTAACTTCATGCGTTTCCCCGCAAAAATGAACTAAAAGTGTTACAAAAAACATTTCTATTTGGAATAATTTTTAAAGTTTTGGATGCGGAAAAATTTAAATCTAAATTAAAAACGGTTCCCCCCTTTCAGAAAAAAAAAAAATTTTGAATTTGGAAAATTCATCTTCCCTTAAACGGCCCCCTTTTACCTTAAACCCCCTGTAAAACTTTAATTGAGGGGCCTTCCCGAAAAAAACAATTTCATTTACAAAAAAATTTCTGGTTGGAATAATTTTTAAAGTTTTCAAGGATGCCGATAAAATTATCCCAAAATTAAACGTTCCCCCCTTTTAAAAAAACACCATACTTTTAAATTTTGGGATAATGTCACCCCCTTAAACGGCCTCCATGGCCCCCCTTAAAAGGGTTAAATTTTGCATGCGGTTTCACCGCAAACAAACACACTTTTTTTACAAAAAAAACTTTTTTAGGTTAGGAATAACTTTTAATTTTTCGGGGATGGAAAAAATTAACTAAAAAAAAGCTTAGTTCCCTTTAAAAAACCCCAACTTTTAAATTTTGGGATAATTTCCTTAAACGGCCCCCATGGACACTTCCCCCGTAAAAAATGGGTTTAACCTGCTTTTTCCCCGCAAAATACACCTATACTGTTAAAAAAAAAAACATTTTTTGGTTTGGGGAATAATTTTTAAAAGTTTTCGGGGATCCCGATAAATTTGATCCCCAAATTAAACGATTCCCTTTCGGAAAAACAATACTTTGAATTTGGATAATGTCATCATACCAAACGGCCTCCAGGGACACCCCCCCTAAAATTGGGAACTTGCAGGTTTCACCGCAAACAATACAAACATCGTGTTAAAAAAAAACATTTCTATTTGGAATAACTTTTTTTTTTCGGGGGATGCGAAAAAATTAACCCCCAAATTAAATTTGATTCTCCTTTTGGAAAAACCCCAATTTTTTAAATTTTGGGAATTCACCTACCTTAAACGGCCTATCCCTTACCCCTTTCCGGTTAAATGCGGTTTCACCCAAACAATAAAACACTATACAGTTTAAAAAAAAACTTTTTATGGTTAGAATTTTTAAGTTTTAGGATCCGAAAAAATTTTCCCCCTAAATTAAACGATTCCCCCCTTTTGGAAAAACCCCATATTTTTTGAATTTGGAAAATTTCCCCAATACCTTAAACGGCCTATAATTACCCCCTGAAAAATACGGTTAAATTGCATCGGTTTCCCCGAATAAACACATACAGTGTTAAAAAAAAACATTTTTGGGTTGGGAATAATTTTTTAAGTTTTAAGGGGATGCGGATAAATTTAAACAAAAATTGCGGGTTCCCCCCTTTGAAAAACAAAAATTTTGTTTGGATAATGTCACTTCCCTTTAAAAACGCCCCGGCCTTACCCCCTTAAAAATCCGGTAACTTGACCCGTTTCACCGCAAAAAACACACTATAAAATGTTAAAAAAAAACATTTCTGGGTTGGGTAATTTTTAAATTTTTCAAGGATCCGATAAATTGATACCTAAATTAAAGCAGTTTCCCCTTTCAAAAACACCATATTTTTAAATTTTGATTGTCACCATACCCCGGCCTCCAGGACACTTACCCCCTGAAAAATTAGGAACTGGTGCGGTTTCACCGCAAACAATACCACTATCGTGTTAAAAAAAAACATTTCTATGTTGAAAAACCCCAATTTTTTTAAGGGGAGGGGATAAAAAAAATCAAATAAATTTGGGTTCTCCCCTTTAAAAAACCAAAATTTTTGTTTGGAAATTTCTTACCTTAAACGGCCTCCATGGACATTTACCCCTGTAAAATCGGTAACTTGCAGCTTTCCCCCAAAACAATAAAAATATAAAATGTTAAAAAAAAAAACTTTTTGGGGTTGGGAATAATTTTTAAGTTTTCAAGGGAGGGAAAAAATTGTCCCCAAATTAAAGCTTAGTTTCCCCTTTGGAAAAACATATTTTTTAAATTTTGGGATAATTCACATCCCAAAACGGCCTCCGGACACTTCCCCCCCTGAAAAATTTGGGTTAAACGCATGGGGTTTTCCCCGCAAAAAAAACATACGTGTTACAAAAAACATTTCTTTTGGGAATAACTTTTAAAGTTTTAAAGGGGATGCGGAAAAATTTAAATCAAATTAAACTTAGGCCCCCCTTTCAGAAAAACAAAAAATTTGAATTTGGATAATGTCATCTTCCCCAAAACGGCCCCCATGGACCACCCCTAAAAAAGGAATTGCATGGTTTCACCGCAAACAATACACACTATACATTTAAAAAAAAACATTTCTAGGTTGGAATAATTTTAAAGTTTTCAAGGGATGCCGAAAAAATTATCCCCTAAATTAAAACTTAGATTCCCCCTTTGGAAAAACACCATATTTTTAATTTGGATAATGTCACCATCCCTTGGCCTCCAGGACACTTCCCCCCTGTAAAAGGTTACAATGGGGTTTTCCCCGCAAACAATCCACTATACATGAAAAAAAAAAAACATTTTATGGTTGGGAATCTTTTGTTTAAAGGGGATGCGATAAATTTAAACCTAAATTAAACAGTTCCCCCCTTTTAAAAAACCCCAATTTTTTGTTTGGAAAAGTCCAACCAAAGGGCCTCCATGGAACTTCCCCCCCTGAAAAATCGGTTTTAATTGATGGGTTTCACCGCAAAAATAACACTATCATGTTACAAAAAAACATTTTAGGGGGAATAACAAAGTTTTCAAGGGATCGAAAAAATTTGGGATTAAATTTAAAACAGTTTTCCCCCTTTCAAAAACCCATTTTTAAATTTTGGGATAATGTCATCTACCTTAAACGCCTCCATGGACACTTACCCCCTGAAAAATAGGAACTTAATGGTTTTCACCCAAACAATAAAACTATACAGTGTTAAAAAAAAACTTTTCTATTTTGGAATAACTTTAAAGTTTTAAAGGGGATCCCGATAAATTAACCAAATTAAAGCTTAGTTCCCCTTTTCGGAAAACCCCAACTTTTGAATTTGGATAATGTCATCCCCTAAACGGCCTCCATGGACATTTCCCCCCTGTAAATAGGGAAACTTGCATGGGTTTTCCCCCAAAACAATAAACACTACACAGTTTTAAAAAACTTTTTGGTTAGGAACTTTTGTTTTCAAGGATGCCGAAAAAATTCATACCTAATTAAAAACTTAGATTCCCCCCTTTGGGAAAAACACCATACTTTTGAATTTGGATAATGTCACCATCCCAAACGGCCTCCATGGACACTTACCCCCTGTAAAAACGAACGATGGTTTCACCGAAAAATAAAACCTATAAAATGTTAAAAAAAAAACATTTCGGGGTTGGGAATAATTTTTTAAGTTTTCAAGGATGCCGAAAAAATTATACCTAAATTAAAGCAATTCCCCCCTTTGGCCCCAAATTTTTTTGAATTTGGAAAATTTCACATCCAAACGGCCTAGGACAACCCCTGTAAAATTAGGTTAACTTGATGCGTTTCCCCGCAAAAATCAAACTATACAGTGTTACAAAAAAACATTTTTTTGGGAATAACTTTAAAGTTTTAAAGGGGATGCGGATAATTAACAAAATTTAAAAGCTTAGCTCCCTTTCGAAAAACACAAAACTTTTAAGGGAAAATGTCATCTTACCTTAAACGGCCTCCAGGACACCCCCCTGAAAAAATAGAAACCATGGGGTTTTCCCCGAAAACAAAAAACATATACAGTTTAAAAAAAAAAACATTTCTATGGGGAATAAATTTTAAAGTTTTAAAGGGATGCCGATAAAATTTTTACCTAAATTAAACAGATTCCCCCCTTTGGAAAAACCCCATACTTGTGAATTTGGATAATGTCACCATACCTTAAACCCCTGGAACCCCCCCCCTGTAAAATACGTTAACGAATGCGGTTTCACCGCAAAAATAACACTAACAGTGTTACAAAAAAACATTTTTTGGTTGGAATAACTTTTAATTTTTAAAGGGAGGGATAAAATTCATACCAAAATTAAAGCTTAGATTTTCCCCTTTTGGAAAAACACCATACTTTAATTTTGGGATAATGCCCCTCCCTTAAACGGCCTCCATGGACCCCCCCAAAATACGAACTTGGGGGGTTTCCCCCCAAAAAAACCCCCAACATGTTAAAAAAAAAAAACTTTTAGGTTGGAATAATTTTTAAATTTTTTAAAGGGATCCCGATAAAATTGATACCTAAATTAAAGCGTTCTCCCTTTGGGAAAAAACACCATACTTTTAATTTTGGGTTTGTCACCATCCAAACGGCCTATGGAACTTACCCCCTGTAAATTTTGTTAAACCATGGGTTTCAAAAAACAAAAAAATATACAGTGTTACAAAAAACTTTTCTATTTGAATAATTTTTAAAGTTTTCAAGGGATCCCGATAAATTAACCAAAATTTAAAACAGTTCTCCCTTTTTCAAAAAACCCCCTTTTTAAATTTGGATAATGTCATCTCCAAACGGCCTCATGGCCTTCCCCCCCTGTAAAACGGTTAACGTGCGGTTTAAACGCAAAAAATAAAACACTATAATTTAAAAAAAAAATTTTTGTTGGGGAAAATTTTTAAATTTTTCAAGGAGGGAAAAAATTCAATAAATTTAAAAATTGTTTTTCCCTTTTTGGAAAAAAAATACTTTTAATTTGGATAATGTCACCAACCTTAAACGGCCTCCGGACACCCCCCCCCAAAATACGGTTAAGAGGGGTTTCACCGAAAACAAAAAACACAAACCAGTGTTAAAAAAAAACATTTGTATGGTTGGAATAACTTTTAATTTTTCAAGGGATGCGATAAAATTTATAATTAAAGTTTAGATTCTTTTTGGAAAACACCATCAATTTTGGGAAATGTCCCCAAAACCTTAAAGGGCCTCCAGGGAACTTCCCCCTGTAAATTAGGTTAACCATGCTTTTCACCCCAAAAAACAAACCCATACAGTGTTAAAAAAAAACATTTTATTTAGGAATAATTTTTAAAAAGTTTTCAAGGGATGCGGATAAATTTAAACTAAATTAAAGCTTAGGTTCCCCCTTTCGAAAACACAACTTTTAATTTGATAATGTCACTTACCTTAAAGGGCCTTGGACACCCCCTTAAAATACGTTAACTTCATGGGTTTCCCCCAAACAAAAAACACTATACAGTTTTAAAAAAACATTTCTATGGTTGGGAATAACTTTTAAAGTTTTCAGGGATGCCGATAAAATTATCCCTAAATTTAAAAAATTGATTCCCTTTGGAAAAACACCATACTTTTAATTTTGGGAAAATTCACATCCCTTAAAGGCCTCCATGGACCTTCCCCCCCAAAAAACGGTTAAATCGGTTTCACCGAAACAATACACACTATACAGTTTTAAAAAAAAAACATTTTAGGGTTGGAATAATTTTTAAAAGTTTTAAGGGATTGAAAAAAATTACCAAATTAAATTTTTAGTTTCCCCCCTTTTGAAAAAAACCATACTTTTAAATTTTGGGATAATGTCAAACCTTAAACGGCCTCCATGGACACTTCCCCCCTTAAAATACGGTTTTGATGGGTTTCCCCGCAAATAAAAAATTTTCCAGTGTTAAAAAAAAAACATTTGTATGGTTGGGAATAACTTTTAATTTTTAAAGGGGATGCCGATAAATTATACCAAATTAAGCTTAGATTCCCCCCCGGGAAAAACACCATATTTTTGAATTTGGAAAATGTCACCCCTTTAAACGGCCTCCATGGACACTTACCCCTGTAAAAGTTAACTCATGCGGTTTCCCGCAAACAAACAGACTATACAGTGTTACAAAAAATTTTCATGGTTAGGAATAACTTTTAAAGTTTTCAAGGATGCGATAAAATTATACAATTAAACTTAGGATTCTCCCTTTCGGAAAAACACCATACTTTTTGAATTTGGATAATGTCACTCCCTTTTTAAACGGCCTCCATGGACACTTCCCCCCTGTAAAATACGGTTAATTTGCATGCGGTTTCAACCGAACAATAACACTATCAGTTTCCCAAAAACATTTCAGGGTTGAATAACTTAAGTTTTCAAGGGATGCGAAAAAATTCATACCTAAATTAAAACTTGATTCTCCTTTTGGAAAAAACACCATACTTTTTGAATTTGATAATGTCACCAGCCCTTTAAACGGCCTCCATGGACACTTACCCCTGAAAAAATACGGTTAACCATGCGGTTTCACCAAAACAATAAAACACTAACAGTGTTAAAAAAAATAAAATTTGTATGGTTAGGAATAACTTTTAAGTTTTAAAGGGATCCCGAAAAAATTCATACCAAAATTAAAAACGATTCTCCCTTTTGGGAAAAACACCATACTTTTAAATTTTGGATAATGTCACCTACCAAACGGCCTCCATGGACACTTCCCCCCTGAAAAATACGTTACTTGCATGGGTTTTCACCGCAAAATACAGCACTATAACAGTGTTACAAAAAAAACATTTCTATGGTTAGGAAAAACTTTAAGTTTTCAAGGGATCCCGATAAAATTGATACCAAAATTTAAAAAGCTTGATTCTCCTTGGGAAAAAACACCATACTTTTGAATTTGGATAATGTCACCATACCAAACGGCCTCATGGACACTTACCCCTGTAAAATAGTTAACTGCATGCGGTTTCACCCAAACAATACAGAACTATACAGTTACAAAAAAACATTTCTATGGTTAGGAATAACTTTTAAAGTTTTCAAGGATGCGATAAATTAAACCTAAATAAACTTAGTTCCCCCCTTTCGAAAAACCCCAACTTTGAATTTGGATAATGTCATCTTACCTTAAACGGCCTATGGACACTTACCCCTGTAAAATAGGTTAACTTGAGGTTCAGCAAACAATACACACTATACAGTTTAAAAAAAAACATTTCTATGGTTAGGAATTACTTTTAAAGTTTTCAAGATGCCGATAAAATTCATACCTAAATTAAAACTTAGATTCTCCCTTTGAAAACACCATCTTTGAATTTGGATAGTCACCATACCAAAACGGCCTCATGGACACTTACCCCCCTGTAAATACGGTTAACTTGCATGCGGTTTCACGCAAACAATACAGCACTATACAGTGTTAAAAAAAACATTTCTATGTTGGGAATAACTTTTAAAGTTTCAAGGGATGCCGATAAATTCATACCAAAATTAAAAACTAGATTCTCCCTTTTGGAAAAACACCATACTTTTGAATTTGGATAATGTCCCCAAACCTAAACGGCCTCCAGGACACTTACCCCCTGTAAAATAGTTAACGATGCGGTTTCACCGCAAACAATAAAACACTAACAGTGTTACAAAAAACATTTTATGGTTAGAAAAACTGTTAAAGTTTTCAAGGATGCCGATAAAATTGATACCTAAATTAAAAGCTTAGATTCTACCCTTTGGGAAAAACACCTACTTTGAATTTGGATAATGTCATCATACCTTAAACGGCCTCCATGGACACTTCCCCCCCTGTAAAATTTAAAGGTTACTTGCATGGGGGTTTCCCCCGCAAACAATACAGAACTATACAGTGTTACAAAAACATTTCTATGGTTAGGAATAACTTTAAAGTTTTCAAGGATGCGGATAAATTTAAATCTAAACTAAATTTAGGTTCTCCCTTTCGAAAAACACAAACTTTTGAATTTGGATAATGTTCTTCCTTAAACGGCCTCCATGGACACTTACCCCCTGTAAATCGGTTAACTTGCTGCGGTTTCACCGCAAACAATAAAACTATACAGTGTTACAAAAAACATTTCTATGGTTAGGAATAACTTTAAAGTTTTCAAGGGATGCCGATATTAACTCAAATTAAAGCTTAGATTCTCCTTCGAAAAACACCATACTTTTGAATTTGGATAATGTCACCATACCTTAAACGGCCTCCATGGACACTTACCCTGTAAAATAGGTCAACCTGGATGCGGTTTCACCGCAAACAATACAGAACTATACAGTGTTACAAAAAAACATTTCTATGGTTAGGAATAACTTTTAAAGT
>JAQQFT010000593.1:0-23033 GCA_029582265.1 Zoroaster sp. YZ-2022 | reverse complement strand
GGGCCACCGGATTAAAGTTCTGGTGTTAGCAAAAATTTGGGGGTTCAAATCAGGCCCTGACACTTGTGTCCTTGAGCAAGACATAATCATTTTCTCCCCAGGGGTTAAATGTTTCCTGTGAAGGCAGGGGTTTTGCTCTTATCCCGGAAATGGCAGCAATTGAGCTTATACCCCCGGGGAGCTGAGATGGTTTCAGGAATGTTTTATGACCTTAGAGCCTTATGAGCAGGGATAATAATAAAAGCCCCTTTGAGCACCATTGTTGGTGGATACGGGCTATATAAACCAAAATTTTTATATTTTTTAAAATTTTATTATTTTTTTTTTTTTTTTTTTTTTATTATTATTATTATTTTGTTTTTTTTTTTTTTTTTTTTTTTTTCTAAAAGTCCAAATATTGCGTTTTTAAAGGATATTCCTTTTGATGGGCCCCAAATTTTTCAACATTAGGCAAAAAGGCCCAGTGTAAGACTGAACTTTTTTTCCCCATCCATGAGATTTGTGATTGTTTGGTTACTGGTGATTAGATTCGGTTTTTTTTTTTAAAATCTTTTTACAAAAGTCCGGGGAAAAAAGTTTTAGTTTACATCAGATACATTTCCATTAAAAAGTTTTAAATACAAAAAAAAAATAGACTTTACATTCGCAATTCGCAACAAGCAAAAAAAAAAGGCTGTTTTTGAGACATAAACACAGCAAAAGACCGATTAGATGTACTGTCCATCCTTACGCCGAACTGTCAGTGACGCCTTTTAAAATGAACATTAAAAACCCGGCCTGACACATAAGATTTCTGTCCATTTAAATGTTTTCGGTATTGCAAACAAGCGCTGGTGTAAAACCCCAGGGACGAAAATTATTTACCATCGGAAATTAAATTTAAAAACCAAAGGGGGGTCTTAACGAGACATCTTTTTCTAATTGTTAAATTTTGAATGGGGACAGTTTGAGAAAATGGAAAAGAACCCGTTAAAATTTTCTGCCCCAACGTTCAAACGTCTCACATCGGGAAAGTGTGGATGATACGAAAGTATACGGTTTTAAATCAAAACAGGCGTCCTAAATTTTTACGGTCATAAAAAAAAAAATGTAACCTTTATTAATCCACAAAGAAAAATTCCATCTGGAATTTCCATCTTTTCTCCTCATCATTGCCGATAATCCCGCAAGGGGGGGTGGAATTCGCACCATTTTCATAGCCCCGGTGCACGCCCACCGACCGTAAAAGAACTTACTTTTTTGGGGAAAAATTTGGGGAGTTTAAACGTTCAGCGCGAACAGCAAAAAATTTCCCCCAGAAAGGATAACACAAAACAGGAAGACATCGGGCCGGGCCGTTTCAATTTTCCTTCCAGTGTACCATTGAGAAGTTCGCACTCTTCGATGGAACTTCGGCCCAGTTTGACATCAGATCGCTTGATGTGTCATTTGGCGGGATACAGACGCAGTCAGATTCGGACATGTTCATGTGGGAATGGAACTGGGTGTCTGAAGAGACGGATAAAATACGTTATTACCAAATCGTTTCGATAAGTGACGTCAACATTGGGGTATACCTTCTTCTTTATTTATGTGTAATATCAAGGATTCCTCAAAAGTGTCTAAAGCACCGTAGCTCGTTTAACCTGAAGAAACATGTTTAATAGTTTTAGATGTGGGGGAAAATCGCCAACAATCTAGTAAAAATCTATGTAATCAGGCTAGAATGTAAATCCAACCCAATGACATCCGTCGGACCCGAGTGATATTCGAACCCGTGTCAACAGAGGTGAAAGGCGAAACGTACCACTATAAAAACCTGATCCCGCATTGTGAAATTTTTGACTGAATTTTACGTTTAGTGGGTACTCATGGTTTATTTCAATCAGATTTTCAAATGCTTCCACGATGAAGATGAAAGCAATGGGTGCAGCAACGCCTCCTCCGTGAAACAGTGATGTACCGTACGAGGGCGCTAGCATCTGTCGCCACTAAGATGACGCGATGACACATGTCCGGAACCAATCCACACACGGAAAGACAAATAGGGTTTAGGCCAACAGCTCTGTTTGATGTACAGATTCAATGGTTACAGAAAATATCATGAACCGGTGTTAGTCGAAAAGTAAAGGTATTGAATTAGTAATTAAAAAATGGTCAAATTGATTAACTAAAACACTTGGTGTAAAACAGATGATGGTATATTCCTAAAATACATTTGTCAGAGGTGATGTCACTTTAAGAAAAGTGAAATAATGTCCTGTTCAATTTAAAGGAAATAGTATTTTTTCCCTAAATCTATCAACACCCCCTCGCTTTATAACAACACGATTTATGACGTCATCAACAGAGATCATTGATGGGGTCAACGACAATGCTGTTTTTTATAAGACGGGTTTAAAAATAGTCGTTGGCTCCTTTGGATATTTTCCCAAAAATATATTTCACAAATTGTAGGTGTTTCAACACCAATAATATGTTAATGTGTCATAGCTTTATAATGTGGGCAGGCGTGTCAGTGTTACAAATCAAAAAAATTACGCCTCCAAATTAAATTTAACCTCAGGGGCAAGACTCTTCAAATGACGTCATATGCGCTGACGAACAAAAACCCTGATCTTTTTATTCGGGGTTGAAGAACAATGACTTTTTAATCTTCAATTTGTAATATTTTTGGAGAAACAAAATCAAAGAGGTTGTTTCAACAACCAATCGATCAATCTACTACAAAAATTTTCTATTTCAAAACTTTAACCGTTTTTTTTCAAAGATGTTCTTCTTACCCGCACAATTGAAACATGATGGTTTCAAAATCAAATAGGCCCAGTATCAAGATATTTAAAAGGCTGGCCAGAGAAAGGATATACAACCCCACATATCGCTCCGCCAATCAGACTCTCGAAGCAGCCTGCCACCAAAATCATCCAACAATAGTGTTTACAGTATGGTTTATGATATACAGTGAATGGTCCTAATATATGTTATAATATAATATATATTTCAATATCTTTTAAATTTTCATTTCGGAAATGTAAATGTGTGGGAGCCTATCTGCCGTTTCAAATTTTCTAATTGTATATATATATTTTTTTAAAAGGGATGTGGGTCTATGTATGTTTTTTGTGCAGAGGTCTTGGATGCACATCTTTTGATGACTGTTTGAGATCTTAGCCTTACCCTGGTCGGCCCTGCTCACTAATTGTATTAAAATTTAATATAACAAAATAATAACCCCAAACAAAATTTTGTGTACTGTTATGTAACCTGTTTTCGGGCAAGTCCAAATTAATTTCGCCCTTGTAGGCTAATAAGTTGTTTTATATGTATATATTTTCTATAACCAAAATTAACCTTAAAGTATTTCATACAAATTGTCCATTTAGGCTTTATATACCTAAAACTAGAAGTCTATTTAATACTACATGAAGTGTGCCAGCTGCTCCATACCACAGCGTTGTACTCCAAATGTCGCACAAAAACGATCTTGGTTACGGTTTTGCTCCCCCCCGGTCTCTGGGGCATCATGGGATGAGCATTTCATTAAAAACTGGTTCCTAGATAGACTGGTGCTCTGTCTTTTAGGGAAAAAGACAGGCTTGTCCATTCAAGGGATTTCATTGGATCGTTGTCCCTGAAATCGACGTCACGCTGCAAGGCTCGCGTGCTCTAACCAAGGTCAAAGTTGAATCTCAGAAAACATGGCGGCCGCTCGTATCTGGCGATTCACGAGCCTCAAAGCGTGACGTAAGATCTTGAGGTTGGTTCTAGAGACTAGAACGCAATCTTAAACTAGACGCAGCAACCATTTGTGGGACAAACAATGGGGGGTTCAATAAACCTAAGGTGCGCGCGTGAGATACACTTCTCTCAAATCCCGGGTAAGTCTCCCAGATTGCACTGCTTCTTTGTGACCTTACATGTCAGTTTGTGGAACAAAACGTCATAGATGGCCAAATTCATTGTTGTTGGTACTATCCGTGGACAAGGATACACAGTGGCACACTTCATATAGGTATAGATAGACTCATCCCAAACGTTTTTCCCCGGTATACTGTGTTTAAAAGTTGATAATGATATCAAAAATCCATAGAAATACTGAATGTGTATTTAGAGTTTGAATAGTTGAATTATTACAATTTATCCTTTCTTTTAGACGTTAATTCATTTCGAGTAATTTTACTAAAAGGGTTTTGCACTTCAGTCAAGAAGATATTTCAGGATGCTTGGTATCGTTATCAGTTTACGTAAAACTGTGAATAATTTTTTTAAAAAGGTTGTCGTTCCGCAACTCTTGGAAATTCAAATTGTTTGACAAAATAATTCCTTTTCTCTAAGACCAAAAACGTAAGACGAATAATTTATCATGATAATTAATTGGTGTACCAACTTTATAGCAAAATACTTACAATATAATCATCTGTACCTCCAAGCAATCCTCCCAAAAGTAATGGTGTGATGCAAGCGATAAAACATGAAGACGAAAGGGAAACAATACACTGATGAGGCATCGGTGAAATCACTTACATATATGGTAATTTTCTTGACGTCATTGGATCAGTCCAAAAGCCCATTGAAATAAACCAAAACAATGTTTATTAGCCACATTGTTGAAGATAAATTATATTTTAGTTGTATTTGCTTTTTCCAGACATGAAACCCACATTTTATCACCCCATCTTAAGTTTGGGGAATTTCGATCTTTATATCTTTTCTGAAATCGGACCTTGTCAATTTAAAACCGTTTAGTACCTAGATGACGATGTAGATCTATCGAAGACTGTTTGGAAAAAATTCCCCTAAAGGTCACGGATGGATCCCGTTCCTCGAAAAGAGGCACTGCCAAAAATGGTCACAAAAACGTGGTAGGGGCACCACGACGAAAGGGGCAATGACTGTGACTGTTCGTGGTAGATCGGTACATTCTGAAAAAGGGGCCGTGAAATGATCTCAAATTAATGAAGCGTGTAACTACCTTCCCGTCCGCGCCAGTTCAAATTTGGCATCGTCCTCAAATGAATGCTCAGAGTATTGGGTGAGTAAGTGTTCCGATTATGACGTTTCTTTGTGAGGGCGCTGATTTGGGGGTCAATGCGTATGCGATCCAACTTCTAATACATACATTATAATAAGGTTGATTGTATAATATGATTTGCCCTAGAACACAATTATTATTACCATCAATATGCGATCATTTATCGTCATCCACTCACTACCCTGTTTGTTCACAAGTTTATCCCAGTTAGTTTTTGTTTTAAAGTTTGCATTTACTCCCGTAATAAAAAGTGACATGGGGAATGTTTACACTAAGATATAAACAAAACTCAGCAGGTAATTAAATTTTCCTTCATGGGTAAACTTAAATTATATTAATGAACCGAAAAAAACACCATCTAAACTGAAATGTTTGAACATGTGATGAGTGAATCTTCTTTTGAGTATGTGTGGTTCCTTAACGGTTGACTCAACGTTTCGGACGATCTCTGTCCGTCGTCAGGAAAACGGACGAGCATGCTGTCGAAACGTTGATCAACCGGTTCCTTCGGAACCCACATACTAAAAGATCCTATCTATGTAATCAAAGCTGGAGGGTCTACCGTACCCCATAACCCGCCACCGATTTTTTTGTTTTCCCTTTTGGGGTCTAAACACGAAAAAAAAATGTTAACATTGAAAATTTTGGGTTGCCCCTATCTGTTCGGGCCCTATTGTTTACCCGTATAATGAGCTTATGCTGATAATTCTTAGCACTAGGGGTGGAAGAAGATCAAACATCTCGCCATTACTCATCATGCCTTCACCTATTATCATGTAACTTGGTACAATTAATGTTCAGTCATATGTCGTCATGATGACGTCATCGGTTCTCGTGAAACGACCGGTAGAGGGCGCTATAATTACACGTATATTATGCATATTTTAATTATAGGAGTTTTCAGAAAATATCTCATTATAAATCATTTAATTTTTATTGTTGCCACCAAGAACAAAAATTTATTAATTTATGCCTTAAATGGGTTTGTCTATGTCTAATGTAACCACAAAAATGTGTTAACTTTGGATTTTTTGTTTTCTATCTCTGGAACTTTTTTAGCCCCATGGTATTAAGATTAGTTGGACGTCCATTTCACTACATTTGAATAATCCTTTATTTCTGAACATGCTTTGGCCTACATTAATCAAACTTGGCACAATAAAAGTTCATTCACATGTCGTCAAGATGATGTTATTGATTGTCATGGAAACTACCTCTAGAGGCGCTGCACACACATGAATTAATGGATACAATTATTGCTTATTTTAATCATTGTAGTACACTAGTTATCACTATGGGGATAAAGTATCATTAAGTTTTACTTCACAAGATGTGTCATCTGTAATGTAAAGAAAACGACAAATAAATTTGAAAATATTTTGTTAAGGGTGTCTGGAGCTCATTGTTTAGCCCTTATCGTGTCAAATTCAGCTAGGAATCCTTAGCATTTGGGGTGGGAGGGGATTACACAAACCTCCATTACTCCGGCATGCTTTGACTTACATTAATAAAACTTGACACATTAAATGTTAATGTATATGCCGTCAGGATGACATCATTGGTTGCCATAGAAACTACCTCTAGAGGGCGCTGTATTTCGATAAATATTGTACGCAAATGAATAAATGGTTAATATATTTCTTATTTTTAGCTATTGTAGTACACTATAGGATAATGTATCATTAAGTTTTAACTGGATATGATATGTCAACTCTAGTGTAAGAAAAACAAGGATAATTTGAAAATCTTGGATTAGTTGTCTCTGGAGATCAGTATTTAAGCCCCTATCGGGTCCTTATTGAGCCAATAATCCTTAGCATATGGGGTGTGAGGATTAAACAAACCTCCATTACTCCGGCATGCTTTTTTTTTGCTTTTTTCTTTTTAACTTGAATTCAGGGACCTGGTGAAAACATCAATAAAGATGAAGAGTGGTCCATAGCAAATAAGTTGCAATAAGACAAAATAAAAAAATGGATCATAAGTAACAACAAACGTAAAAACTTGGTTATCATGTGACTGGTGGTCATGGTGTCCAGGAAACCTAAAAACTACCCTACCAGAGCCCTACCACCTGACTAGGCGTGCCGTTCACCCACACTTTATGGGCCCGGGCCCCGTAGGCTGTCAATTCGCAGGTCACCATCTCCTAGTCAGGCATTAACCTAGCCTACACTACTCCATAACCACCGGTTGAAACAGTAAAAAGATTGAGATTGAAATGATTTAGGACATCTGATCCATGAGGAAGGTGTTCACATTTGTCTTTAAAAACAGACACATCTGGGGAGGTGGAAAGCAGACACTGGAAGGAGTTCCACAGTCGACTTGTCCTTGGTATATATGAGTTGAGATGAAGTTCTGTTTTTGTCAAAGGTATATGAACGCAGTATGAATGTCCAGTCAGTGAAGATCTGGTAGTTCTTACACTCAGTGCCCAGGGGTAAAATACCAGCCAGCTCATTGGGTGGTTTCAGGAAGATATGACGGTAGAAGACGCAGAGTGATGCAACATTTCTCCTGCGACTCAGTGGAACAATGCCATACTTAGAGGCTCGTCAATCCTGAGTAAGCGAAATGCTTTATTCTGCAACCTATCCATGACTGACATTCATAAATTTGGCACATGTTCTGTTCATGTATGTTGTCAAGATGATTGGTTTCCCTGGAAACTTCTATGTTGTACCATCTTCTGGTTCATCTCTGATTAGGTCTTTGTCTGTAAGAAGAGCTTCCTGTTTGGGATGGTGAGTCCACCATTACAAGGAAGCCTCATTCCAGGCTGAATGGGAGCACCAAATCAATATGAAACTTCCTGAAAGGAACATTAACCTCGCAAAGTCGGACAGTGTTGGCACTTGTTCCGAAATGGCTTCCCCAACATGGGGACTGCTGTGGTGTATGAGCCAAGGCATCTGTCTGTCAGCAATTCATCTGCCATCCAAACGCAGTGACACACGTTTTATTTTCGGGGAAAGGGGTTGTTATCCAATGGAAGGTCACTCCGGCCTGGTTTAGGCATAGGAAATAATCAACCGGCTTGAAAGGGTTCACATGGGCTATATGGTTCTTCCAACATGAATGTATTTTATCCACAGACATTGCCTACAGATGTGCTCAATTCATCACCTTGATTAGTCAGCTTGATTCACTGCTTTCCTGCGAGGCTGTGGGGCTCGGTACTAATTCTGGGTGGTCAGAAGGCACCGGTTACTGTGTGCAAGTATTCAGGGTCCTGTCCACCACAGGAGTATGTTTGCTACTGCACCACACAGAAGAGCAGAATTAACCCTTTCAATACCGAGCTATATTTGATCGATCATGCCTTGGTTGCTACCGGTTTTTGCATAGCATGTTCAGTTCTTTACCAGAGACTTTTAACAACTTTCAGTGTATAGCGCCCTCCTCAACAACATCATGAAAGCCACTCTTCAATGACAACAAATAACTCCAAGTTATGACAAGAAAAATATTGACCAATAAAACAAATGCTTGTTTTGTTTATGGGTGGTTCATAAACCCCAACGTAATAGGTGATATATTTTAGGTTCAGGTGAAAGGAATGTTGAGGTATGCACAAAATTGATTTTACTGTAGCAGTAGTCAAGTTTAAATGAAGGTTGCTCACATACCCACCTCCACCCATTTCAAGATTGCTTAACCAAACCCCCCCCCCATTTTGTTGTGTTGTTGGTGTGCCCTGTCATAACATTGAAAGGGGGGGGGGGAAGGGAAAGGCCAAACAAAAATGTTTATACCACGAAACTTCAAAGCATGGCAGAACACACTTGGTTTTTGACACTTTTCAATATACAGTTTTTTTCCCGCTTTTTAGTGCGAAATACACAGTTGCATTTTTGCTGGGTGACAACATTGAAATGGGGGGGGGACACCGAACACAACCCAAACTATTTTGGGGTAAATTTATCACACACTGTAAATTCTAAAACATGGAAAAAATTTGGGTTTTTGACACTGTTTAAAAACTCCATTTTTTTTTCGCTTGGCTTTAGTGCTGCAAATGACACAGTTGCTTTTTTTTGCTGGTGAGCAAATTGAAAGGGGGGGACCTAAACACAATCCAAACTATTTTTAAATGTTTATCACACAGGAAACTTCTAAAAGCATGGAAACACAATTGTCTTTGACACTTTTTTAAAATCATACGAGTTTGTTTGCTTTGGGGTTCTGAAAAGTTGATTTTTTGGGGGACCCAAAATGGGGGGAACCGAACAAATCCAAACTATATTAAATGTTTACACACAGAAACTTCTCAAAGCGGCAGAACACATTTTTGGTTTTTTGACTGTTTAAAATCATACAGTTTTTTTCCCGCTTGGTTTTTGGGCAATGAAAAGTTGTTTTTTGCGGGAGCAAATTAAAATGGGGGACCCCTATAGAACACAATCCAAACTACATTGGGTAAAATCACACATTGAAACTTCTAAAAGCAGGGCAAACACACATTGGTTTTTACACTGTTTACAAATCATACAGTTGTTTCCGCTTGGTTTTTAGTGCTGAAATGACACAGGCTTTTTTGTGGTGAGCAACATTGAAATGGGGGGGGACACCTGAAAAACCCAAACTATATTGGTAATGTTTTCACACATTAAAATTTCCCAAAGCATGGCAGAACACACATTGGTTTTTGACACTGTTTAAAACAAGAGTTTGTTTGCTTGGTTTTAGTGCTGCAATGACAAGTTGCTTTTTTTTGCGGGGTGAGCAACATTGAAATGGGGAACCAGAACACAACCCAAACTATATTGGGTAAGTTTTCAAAACGGAAACTTCAAAGCATGGCAGAACAAAATTGGCGCCCTGTTTCAAATCATAAGTTTTTTTCCGCGGCTTTGTGCTGCAAATGACACAGTTGTTTTTTGTTGGGTGACAACATTGAAATGGGGGGGGGACACCAGCACAATCCAAACTATATTGGGTAAATGTTTATCACACACGGGAAACTTTCAAAGCATGGAGAACACATTGGCTTTTGACACTGTTTACA
Source organism: Zoroaster sp. YZ-2022 (assembly GCA_029582265.1). Taxonomy (NCBI): domain Eukaryota; kingdom Metazoa; phylum Echinodermata; class Asteroidea; order Forcipulatida; family Zoroasteridae; genus Zoroaster; species Zoroaster sp. YZ-2022. The sequence goes on along the minus strand of JAQQFT010000593.1, from coordinate 13,011 downwards.
AATCATAGATTTTGTTTCGCGGTTTAGGGAAAATGAAAAGTTGCTTTTTTTGGGGGTGAGAACATTGAAATGGGGACACCAGAACACAATAAAAACACTTTGGGGAAAAAGTTTCACACTTGGAAACTTCAAAGCAGGGCGAACACTTTGGGCTTTGCCCTGTTTACAAATCATAGAGTTTTTTTCCCCTTTTTTAGGTAAATGCACATTGCATTTTTGCGGGGTGAGAAAATTTAAAATGGGGGGGGGAACCCCTAGAACAAACCCAAACTATATTGAAATGTTTATCACCCTGTGAAACTTCTCAAAGCAGGGCAGAACCCCTTGGCTTTTGACACTGTTTACAAATCATAGAGTTTGTTTCCCCCTTTTAGTGCTGAAAATGAAAAGTGTTTTTTGCGGGGGAGCAACATTAAAATGGGGGGAAAACACAACCAAATTATTGGGGAAAATTTTTAAAACACTGTGAAATTCTAAAGCATGGCAGAACACCTTGTTTTTTTGACACTGTTTACAAATCATACATTTTGTTTCCCTTTTTAGTGCTGCAATGACATTCATTTTTTTGTGGGTGAAAAATTGAAAGGGGGGGAAAGAACACAATCCAAACTATATTGGTTTTTATCAACGAAACTTCTCAAAAGGCAGAACACACATTGGCTTTTGACACTTTTAAAAACATGAGTTTTTTTCGCTTGGTTTAGTGTGCAAATGACAAGTTTTTTTTTGCGGGGTGAGCAACATTGAAATGGGGACATATAAACACAATCCAAACACTTTGGGGTAAAGTTTATACACACGGGAAACTTTCAAAAGGAAACAAAATTGGGTTTTTGACATGTTTACAAATCATACTTTTTTTCCCTTTGGTTTTAGGTAAAATAACAGTTTTTTTGCTGGGGACAACATTCAAATGGGGGGGGGGGGACACCTAGAACAAACCAAAACATTTTGGGGAAATGTTTATCACACACTGTGAAACTTTCGCAGGAAAACAAAATTGGTTTTTTGCCGTTTACAAAAAACGAGTTTTTTTCCCTTTTTAGTGCTGAAAATAAAAGTTGATTTTTTTTGGGAGCAACATTGAAAGGGGGGAACACCGAACACAACCCAAACTATTTTGGGGAAATGTTTATCACACTTGGAAACTTCTCAAACATGGCAGAACAACATTGGTTTTTGACACTGTTTAAAAATCATACGAGTTTGTTTCCGTTGGCTTTGGTGCTGAAAATGAAAAGTTGATTTTTGTGGTGACAACAAAATGGGGGGGGGAACCAGAACACAATCCAAACATTTTGGGGAAATGTTTATCACCCCCTGTAAACTTTCAAAGCATGGCAGAACACACATTTTTTTTTGACACTGTTTAAAAATACGATTTGTTTCCGTTGGCTTTAGTGCTGAAAAACAATCATTTTTGCGGTGAGCAACATTAAAGGGGGGGACCCCCCAGAACACAATCCAAACAATTGGGGTGTTTTCACACACGGTTTCCCAAACATGGCAGAACACACATTGGTTTTTGACACTGTTTAAAAATATAGGTTTTTTCCCGCGGTTTTAGTGCTGCAAATGACACTTTGCATTTTTGCTGGGGAGCAACATTGAAATGGGGGAACCAACACAACCCAAAAACCAATTGGGGAAATGTTTTATCACAAGGGAAACTTCTCGGCATGAGAACACACTTTGGTTTTTTGACACTGTTTAAAAACATACAGTTTTGTTTCCGCTTGGTTTTAGTGCTGCAAATGACACAGTTGCTTTTTTTTGCGGGGTGAGCAACATTAAAATGGGAGGGGGGGGAACCAGAACCAACCCAAAACACATTGGGTAAATGTTTACCACACTGTGAAACTTTAAAAGCATGGCAGAACAACAGGGCGACACTTTTTCTCATGAGTTTTTTTCCCCTTGGCTTTAGTGTGCAAAACACAGTTGTTTTTTTTTGTGGGTGACAACATTGAAAGGGGGGGACACCTAGAACACAACCCAACCTTTGGGGAATGTTTACCACATTGGAAACTTATCAAAGCATGGCAGAACAAAATTGGTTTTGACACTGTTTACAAATCATAGGGTTTTGTTTGCTTCTTTAGTGCCAAATGACGTTCTTTTTTTGCGGGGTGAGCAACATTGAAAGGGGGGGGGGGACCCCGAGAACACAATCCAAACAAATTTGGGGTAAATGTTTATCAAAGGAAATTTCTCAAGCGGGGAAAACATTGGTTTTTGACACTGTTTCAAATCATACAGTTTGTTTCCGTTTGGCTTTTGTGCGAAACGAACAGTTGCGCCTTTGCGGGGCCATTTCCCCCGGGAAAAGTCACCAAAAGACACGAGGGTATTGGTGTTTTTTGTCTTGGCTTCCAGGTAAAAGGAAATTGACCAACCAGGAAACCAAGTCGTCAAGTGCTGGTTTTAGGAATTGGGGACGACAGGGGCGTTCACCAAACAGATGTCAAGAATGGCCCAAAAAATTTTTTTTCCAAAACCCTTTCAGGATTATGGTGGTGTGTAAAATACGACACAGTTGCGATGCGATCCCCACCATGTTATAATCACACAGAACAGGTTTTTTTGTTTGGGGCAAAGTCCAGTGGAACTTTTTTGCTGCGAATTTTTTAGTGCCCATACGCAGTCACCAAAATTAGTCGAAGAGCCCGCCTGCATCATGCCAAAAAAAACATAGTTCCCCCTTTTTTTGTGAAAAAGTGGGTCACCCCTTTTTTCATGGGGAACCCTTTGGTTTCACTCTGGAATCCTTTTTGGTATCCTTTTCCCCGAGCCCAAACCCAACGATAACTTGTGGACGAGACCGGGGCTGGTTAATTGTCCAAAAAAAAAGCCCCTTATGTTCAGTCCCGTATTTCGATGACTTTTTGCCAGATGCTGAAAGGTTGAGGGAGGGTTTTGCTGCTGCATAACAGAGGATGTCGGGAAATTGGTGAGTGGGCTCGAACCAGTGAACCCCTTTCCCGCACATTGTCCGGGTTTCAGACTCGTTAATAAAAAACATTTAACCCAAATTTGGAGACAGGTGGATGTACTGTTTAAAAACCGACCCCTTTAAAACATATGTCTCATCTGGCGAGAGGTTTCGCCCGGGGTTATATAGGGAAAAAACAATGGCAGTACAATGTGAAGGCGAACTTTGACAGTTTTCAGGGGAGTCATCCCATTTCAACTCTGTTGTTCAACGGGGAAAATCTCAGGGGTAAAATCGGTTGGAGACATGTTGAGGTCCCGGACTTCGCAGAACCCCCCGGGAATAGTGTGGCGTGCGGGCCTTTTTGTTGATGCCCAACGAAGCAAGGCCCAAATCCCATCACCCGGGATATCCGTTGGGCCCGGGATGTGATGGGCGCATCTGCACCCAGCGTTTGGTCGGGAAAGGTTTGGGTCTCTGTCACCATCAATTTCCGGCCGACAGAAGAACGTTGAAAGATCCCCCCAGGTGAGGGTTGAAATCTTCAGTACATCCAGTCTTTAAAAAGTTCATGGGGTCGCTTGATAGAGGGTTTGCGCCATCCAGACCTGAAGTATGAGTATTAAAAAACTTATGATGGTGCAAAGGGAATTAAGGCACATTTTCGAGATCCCAAAAACAACATTAGTTTTTTCAGATATGGCGAAAATAGGAGGAAGAGAAAGGGGGCCGTATGGAAAATGAAAAAGACCAAAAGAGGTTAAAGACGCTTAAAATGAAAAAAATGAAAATTAAGAATTTGGGTAAAAAAAAAAATGGGAAAAAAAAGAAATTTTGGATTTTTTTTGGAAACAAAAATCACAAAAAGATAAGGGGAATTTACTTCCTTTTTTTTCTTTTTGGGGCCCATTTTTTAAAAACTCAGAGATTCTTTGTTTTCATTTTTATGCCACTTTTTTTTCAAACCCCAAAATTTTATATTCAACCCTTTAAAAAATTTGGGTTTTTAAGTCTCCATTCTTTTTCTCTTTTAATTTTCCCCTTTATTTTTTAACATCTCTAGGCAGTTTGGGGTGTAATGAGGGTTTTTTTTTTTGGCAATGCCAGAAAAACCATCATCAAAATTTATATAGTCCCACTTTTCTTGAAAAATGACAGAACCAGGGGAATTTTGTATGACCTTCCGGGTTTTCAATCCACTGAATGGTTAGATGGGAGCGGGTCAACTCTGTCGGGTCCTCTGTCCAGTTTTAAAACGCCAAAAAGAAATATAGGCTGTATTCTTGGTAAAAGGGGTGCGAACATTTTGGGCACGAACACAACATACGATTTGGGCCCGGGAGTTGACCTGGGACAGGTTGCCCAAAACCCCAATACTGAAAGAAAATGTTTTGATAGATAAAAAAAGATGATGCTTTGGGGGAGCCAATTGCCACGGTAAGCGGACATCCTCATCTTTCTTCACTTTGATAGGGAAAAGTTCAGTTAGGCCGACTTGCATTTTTTGACACTTTTGGGGACAAACTTTGTGTTTTTATTCATGTCTTTTTTTGAAGAAAAATCAGATTAATTCAAATGTATTTGAATTTTGTTAGAAAAATTAAACCCAACCCCGGATTAAAGTCAACTAAGTCGGGCCATACTAGATCCATCCCACATAAAAAAACCATTTCCCCCAATATTTGGCAAAATTTAATTAATTTCATTCAAACTAAATAATTTTTAAATTAACAGTTAATATTCTTTTAAATGCCATTCCCTCCATCATTCCTTTGAAAGAAAAACGTTTTTTCTGAGGATCCGGGAAAATTGACTAGGGCTGGAGGATCCGACCCGTTTTACCCAAAACCCCCTTTTGAAAAAAAAAAAAAGTAGGCCAGGGGCCCATTCAGAATATGAAACATGTTTGCCCTTTTTTTCGTAACGTTAGCCAATTGGGAAAAGATGAAAGTTTTTAGCTACGTCTTAAGGGCCCACCAAGTTCTGTTTTTTTGATGACCTTGGTGGGTGTGACAAACTTTTTTCCCTTTTTTCGATTGGGTGAGGAGGACTGGTCTGGTATTTCTGAACCACTATCCGCGAATATTTCGTCAATAATTTCAGCGTCATCCAAATTTGGGGGGTCGACCGTCAGTAAAACAGCTTGAGCGTCGGCGGTGCAAAAAGCAAAGCTTTATAGAGACCGGAAAAAACATTCATACGACCCCGCATTGTCCCGCGATTGAAATCACCCAAAGTCAAGGGGGCGTTTTTACATTTCAGTTAATTTTAGGGGCCCGGGGAAATTGGGAACAAAAAATAGTGTTCCGTGACATAGGGCCCCTTTGTGAACATTCATTGACACAGGTGGCAGTTTGGGTTGAAAGGGTTTAAAAAATGTACACAGAAACATATTGAAAGGGGGTTAGGATAAAATTTGGCCCCCCCATGAGCTTTCCATGAACACAAATGGCAAAAAACCCTGGGATCACCATATCCTTTTGGAGGGGTTTTTAAAACCCGGCCTTAATTGTTTTATCCATAGGTGTTACCAACAATTCTTTTTGTTTGTTCCCTTTTTTGTTTTGCCAGCCTGTGCCGGAGTGCCGGCCCGTGCCGGCCAGGCCCGGGGGGTCCCGGCGTCCCGGGCCGGCCGTGCCGGTTTGTGCTGTATTTTTGTACCGTCCTGTGCCGTCCTGTGCCAGTTTGTCCTGGGCCAGCTTGTGCCAGCGTTGTATGGAGAACTATAAGACCAGTGCCACCCAGCCTAATATATTATGTTTATTTCTGCTAATTCTGCCTTCTGTGGTGAGTAAAACATACCCCTTTGGTGACAGGGGAACAATACCCCTATGCCCGTCCGGGGGCCTTGACGCCCCTAGAGATCAGCCTAAACCCCACAGGGTGCATTGAATGATCCGCTAAGGAATCTAAGTCGCATTTTAATGGAACATCTGCGGATGGCATTCATGTTTGGAAAACCTATAGCCATGTGAACCCTTTTTTGCCGGTGATGATTTCCGTTAAAAGCAGGCGGGGAATTCCATTGATAACCCTTCCCCGGGAAAAAAACGTGTGTCATGAGTTTGGGGGCAGATAAATTTTTGACAGGCAGATGCCTTGCCTGCCTTACTCCATCCCCAGCAGTCCCCATGTTGGGGGGCCACTTTTAGGGTGGGATGCTGCTGCAGGTTCCTTTCCAACACGGTTTGTCTGACTTTTTGAGGATCCATCCCGGGGTCCCTTTCAAAGGTTTCTCTCCCAAAATATTGATTTGGTGCCCCCAAACCCGGGTTCAATGATGCCTTTGGATGCACCCGAAATGGTCGCCATTCAAACAAAGCTTTCTTTCTTACAGACAAGGGCTTGGTCAGCAATGAACCAGAACATGTGTAAAAACAAAAAGTTTTATCAAAACCAATGATGTCATCTTGACAACATCTACAGAACCAAATTTTTTGAATATAAGTCAAAAACATGGGGGTAAAAGGGTTTGTTTAACCCTCCCCCCCTTGGGTAAAAAATTTGGCTGAAAAGGGGTTTTAAGGGGGTTAACATTGATCTCCAGAGACAACGTAACCCAAATTTTTAAATTAATCCTTTTTTTTCTTTGGTTAACAAACATATCCAGTTAAAACTTTTTACATTATCCCTATATTTCTACAAAGCTAAAAAAAAAATACTTTTAACCATTTATTCATTTGCGCATATCTTATCCAAATACAACGCCCCCTAGGGTAGTTTTATGGCAATCAATGCTCATCCTGACGACAAAAAATTATCATTTAATTTTCGTTTTATTTAAAGTAAGTCAAAGTGCCCGAGTAATAGGTTTGTGTAATCCCCCACCCCAAATGCTAAGAATTCGGCTGTTTTACACGTGGGGTTTAAAAAATGAGCCCAGAGACCCCTTAATAAAAAAAATTTTTAAATTTTCTTTGTTTTCATTTGAAAATCCTTGTGAAGAAACAATGATACTTTAAACCCAAAATGGGACCCCTTTTTACTACAATGGGTAAAAATAAGAAATAATTTTCCATTAATTTATTGATATTGCATCCAAGTACACGCCCCCCCAGAGGTATTTTTCCATGACAAAATGATATATCTTGACGACATGTGAATGAACATTTATTGTACCAAATTTTATTAATGTCGGTCCAAAAAAGTTTGAAAATAAAAGGGTTTTTCAATATGGGATATGGACGTCCAACTAAGTTAAAACGGGGGAAAAAGGCCCCCGAGATAGAAAATCCAAAAAAATTCTAATTAAACATTTTTGTGGTTACATTAACATAAAAACCATTTAACAAAATTAATTTAATTTTTTTTTCTTTGGGGGCAAAATAAAACTAAATGATTTATAATGAGATATTTTTTAAAACCCAATAATTAAAATATGCATAAAATACGTACAAAGCCCTCACCCGGGCGTTTTCAGAGAACCGAACGTCATCATGACGACATTGACTGAACTTTTGCCGTTACATGATAATAGGGGAAAACAGATGGAGAAAGGGGGATTTTGATCTTTTCCACCCCCAGTGTAAAAATCACTAACTCATTATACGGGTAAAAAAATAGTGGGGCCCGAAAAAGATAGTGCAACCCAAAATTTTCAATGTTCTCTTTTTGTTTTGGGGGCATCCAAAGGAAAAAAAAAAATCTGGGGGGGTTATGGGGTACGAGCCCCCCCCAGCCCCAAACAATTTGGGGCACCGCAGACCTTTCAGTTTATTTTTCCAATGCAAACACCTCTGTTAAAACGGGTTTGATCTGCCCGCCCGGGGTTCAACCCCCACCATGGATGTTGGGGATGGTGGAGGATTTTTCATTTACGTCCCATACGCGGGGGAAAGAAATTTAACCCCACATCAAAGAAGGGGCCGGGGGGGAAGGGGGAAAAAAGGCATAACCTTTAAATAATTGGTTTTCCATTGAATAGATAATTATGATGTTTTTTCGAAGAGGTTTCGGATGTTTTTGGGGTTTAACACTTGGGGAAACAATTTATTAGTTTTTAAAGAAAAAAATTTTCACCTGGGGGAAGAATTACTTGATCCATAAACATCAATCCCAGCGGTAAGTCGTTTCGGTCTCCCTGTATGTAGTCATGGAACACCTGTGGGGAATAGACATCGAAATGTTTAAGTAGGATTTGAGTACATGATTGAAAACAAGAAGTAAAGGTGCGGTAACAGGTGTACCAAGGGTCTCTGGGGTATAACTAGTGTTGGTTCTGAGAAGAACCGGGGTGATAAATCGACTTTCGATCAGTGTACTGACATCTTCAGGGAAACAGTTTTTTCGTTAAACGGGTTTAACTATTTTTTAGAAATATCCCTGAAAAAGATCAGACAATGATTAAACGTCGCACCATTTTTTTTTAAAAAAAAAACTTTATCACCCTTGAGAGATATAGTTATTACAGTGCTAAAAAACCTCCCCACAATTTTCTATGGAGTCGTAACGCAGATTTTTTCGAATAAAGCCCTTTCATTTATATGTTTTTGGGAAATATCCGTTTTAAATTCCATATTCCCTTTTGAACCCGCCCCCCCCACCCTTCCCCTTTTTAATAGATACAACTTTAAAACATGACCTCTGGAAAAAGAGTGGCGACACATCTTCCCATTTCGGTACTTCAGGATCTCCCGTTGGGGGACCGAGAAGAATGAACAAGAACCCCGTAGAAAGGCACCCTCATGTCCAGCAAAACGCCTTTGACAGACGAATGAATGCGATGATTGGCTTTTCCGGGAAAACCACTTCACGATCAGAATATTGGCCCCCCAGCCGGGGCTTTTTCAAAAACAAATAAAAATCAGATTATTTGTGGTTGTCAAACAGTGGGGTTTATCAAAAAATTTATGAATAAAAAATAGTTTTTTTACCAAAAGTAAAATGTAATCAGATGCAAAATACGGGGATCTTGGGAAAGATTTTTAAAAGGGCAACGGGTCGTTTAAAAAATTGACTACAACGGAAAATGATAAGGGGGGTTGCTGTTTCGTTCGAAAATTTGAAAAAATATTATTATTCAATAAAATTTTTCCTTCATGCAAAAAATTCAATTTACGGGTTCTACGACCCAGAAAAACCCGTTTTACCAAAAACCCCCAACTCATGAATAATTCATACCTGTGTGACGAGACCCGCGCTTTGTTACCCCCCCGCACAACAGCGTCCGGGGTACTGTATGCTTTTGGCCCATACATGCAATGGGAAAAAAGGGACAACAATTTTTGGGCCCAAAACAGCGAAAAAGCCGATAGCAGCGAATATTGGGGAAAACACGATGATGAGGAAGAGGTTTCATATAGGCACCTGAGGATAGTATGTCAGCCTTGGGGTGATGGGGGCTCCCAGACGAGGGAGCTCCGAAGACGATGACGAAGAAGTCAAGTCGTGGCGCTGAACCAACCGTTCGAGCCCGCGGCGCCTGGTTGACCAGCCCCGGGGACGGTGATCGCGAAAACGACGAACCAAAACCTGATGATAGAGCCAAAAAAACAGACTGGTGCCCCCAAAAAAGATTCATGAATGAAAACTGAATGATGCTTGTTTGATCAATTGTTTCTGTACAAAAATAGTTGTAGGCTATTCTTGACAAAAAAAATGAACGAACAAGGAGACCCGGACATAAAGTAGTAGTACAGTACATGTGTACAAAAATGTACAGTGAAATTTGGGGTATCGTCTTGGTTTAGATTTTTAATATTGTGTTTTTTTAAGACAATGGGAAAATAATCATTAAAATTCAAAAAACGATCTTTACCATCATGTTTTTCATAATTGAATTTAGTCTTTCCTTCAAATAAAAGGTTTAGCCCCCCAGTTTTTAGAAACTACCCCCTATCACTTTTAAAAAACTGAGAAAAAAATCTGGAGACGTGTAAAGACACCAAATTATGAAATTGACGTCACTTAAAAAAATGAGTCATATAAAAAGGTTAAAAAAAAAAAATGAAAAACAAAAAGTTGGGAGATAAAAAGATGGGGACAAATTGAAATACTAGCACCATTGAACGAGCAACAATTTTTTATGAATCAAAATTTTTAAAATTTTGATAATAGGTAAACCCCAGCCGGTGAAGAAATTCTGAAATGATTTTATTTTTAAAAAAAAAGTGGTTATACATTTAAAAGTTTTAAAAGACGTTTTTATATTCGTCGGGTTTCTTTTTAAAAATTGATTATAATGGTTTTTTTTTAGAGGATGGAAACTCAGAAAGAATACTTTGAATAGTATTAAAAAAAAAAATTGAATTTAATGAAAAACCAAAAATTTATGGTTAATTTAAAACATTTTTAAAAAAAAGACTTGCTAAAAAAAGTATCATTGATAATTTACGTTAAAAAAAGGAACTTTTTTTATAATGTATCGTTGGATCATGCGGTGAAAACAAACGAGAAATTAACAGCGTGAGTATCAATACGGTGTTTATTACTAAACCAATTGGTTTACCAGATGATAATTATAGATATCCTTATGTTGTGAAAGTATTGATTTTAAAAGACTTTTTTATTTTATTTTTTTTTTTTTTTTTTTATTTAAAACCATCTTTTAACAGGGTAACCATCCAGCACAGCTGATCTTTTGGGGCCCTCATAATAAAAAATATATCAATATTATACAAAAATTTTAGAGGTACAGATGAATTAATAATAATAAAAGTCTTAATGGACAATTACATCAAAATAAAACGTAAAGGACAAAATTGCACAAATAACCCCGTCCCAGTCTACCATACTGATTAAAAAATAGGACTAGGGAAGATTAAAAATGGAGCAAAAAGTAAATTAATTATCAATTGTATACCTACATCTCGGGCAAGACACAAGGTAATCTATGACATAATAATAAAATAAAAAAAATATTATTTAAACCTTGCCTTCCTTCAGCAAACGCCTGAATGAAGAAAAAGAGTTTGAACGAGTGGTGAAAGGGACACCATTTAAAAAAAAGGGACTCTGTAACTAAAACTGTTTTAAAGATTTCACATTTAGGTTTGGGAATAATAAAGTTACCGTGTGTATTGCCCGAGTTGTTGGTCGATCGCCAGGCTGGATCGGGTTAAGTCTTTGGCAGAGACAGCCCGGGAGCAACACCAATGGAGGCCTTAAAAGCTGGCAGGCAATTTGGGAAGTGAATGCGCTGGGCAACTGTCATTGTTTGAGATTACTAAAAAGTAAGTTTGGGTGAAATGGGAAGTTTAGAACAATGCGAAGTGCTCTATTTTGGAGTTTTGAATTTTGGAGACAAGAGTGGGTTTCACCCCACCATACAGCAGGTCTATGTGGGTAGAACCATGGCTTATATAATAAAAAGCTGTTATTGCTCAACAAATTTTCTTGTTCTTGAGCAAAGAAATTGAAGAACTTAATTTATTGCAGACTTTTTCACATGTTCAGAAAATTTAGTTTGTTGCCCATTAGTATCCCTAGGTGTTTATGAGAATCAACTTGTTGTTTTTTTTCCGAAATAAAAATTTCGAGGATTGTCTTTATAAGTTTTGAGCAGTAACTAGCATAACTTCTGTTTTGAGGATTTAAAATAAGTTTGTTAGCCTGCAGCCATTTTGTTAAATTGAAGATCCGAGTTCAATTTTTTCAATGAGCCCAGGCTTTATCACCATAATAAATAAGTGTATCATCTCATCATATCAATGTTGCAGTGATAAAGAATTTTGAGTAATTATGTCAATGAAAAAATAGGCCCAGGATTGATCCCTGAGGTATTCCAGATGTTACAGGGTTAACTACAGAAAGTTTGGTTTAACAGACTTGCTGCGTCCTTCCAATAAATAAGATGCTAGCCAATCAACAGCTGAGGTAGATAATCCATAAAAGAAAGTTTGTAAAAAAATATCGTGGTTAACTGTATCAAAGGCTTTCTGTAATCAATGAATAAAGAACCAATTAAAATTTCCATTGTTAATGTGATGAAGCCAGTTATCAGAGCATGAGCTTTCTGCTAGTGTGGAGTATCCAGGTTTTAAAAACCCAAACTGATTAGAAGACGAAGGTCGTTTGAAGTAAGGTATGAGAGGAATTGTGGTGGACAGCTTTTCAATTATTTTAGAAACCAACGGCAAAATCGAAATGGCCTGTAATTATTGAGCACTTTTGATACCTGCTTTAAAAATGGGGATAACTTTGGCCTTTTTCCACGCTTGAGGAATGGATACAGGTGGAAAGGGTTAAATTGAATATGTGTCAAGGGAGGGCGATAACAGGCGCGCCAGCTTAAATAACCTACATCGATGTTCCAACCAGCAGACTTCCAGGATCCAGCCTAGCAATCTCCTTAAAACAAAATCTGCAGATTAATACGAAATTATATTGCTATGTACGATTTAGATTGTGGTTTTTATAGCAGTAACTCAAGTCTTTATAGGAGCTTTAGAATTAGGAGATTTTGATAAAAACAACAACAACCAACTTTTCAGCTACTTTGCTACAGTTTTTATTTAGCATTTTATTAAAAATTTCAATATTGGCAATCAAATCCAATTTTACGCTCCTCATACCGATAATGGGTTGTTAAAAATTGTTGTGAGTAGGAAATTTAGGTATGCTTTTGCATACATTTAAAAACAGCTCTTAGAAAAAAAAGAGAAGACCCAAACCCAATCAGAGGTTGAGAGTTTGATGATGGTTTTTATGGTGGTAAAAGCTAAACATTTTTATAATTATATGGAGGCCATCTGTCGTTTTACTTGCAGAGGTATATCTCTATATATTTATTGAGTAAATTTTCTAAACTCATAATTTTTCACAAAATGTATGACATCTTTTTTTGTTGATCTGGATTTTCACCATTTTCATTTAATTTAAATTCATTTAAATTTTTAGATGGTTTTAGCAGTTTGACGATACTTCTTTCATTGAGACGTACTTTTGTTGCTCTTTTTGTGATTAAATTAAATTCTTTTTGACTTATAACACTATCTTCAATGGCTTTAGAACATGATCACAAATAGTATTAAGTTTACTTTCAGCTAAAAATCTAATTTCATTATGTTTTTAGCTTTTTTTTAGTCGATATTTTATATATCTAATGCTGGTCCTACCCCCCGTACAGCACACCTTCTAAC
>JAQQFT010000592.1:0-23080 GCA_029582265.1 Zoroaster sp. YZ-2022 | reverse complement strand
AAAAAATTTAATTAATAAAAAACTTTAAAAGTTAAAGGGTTTTTTTTATGAGGGAAAAAATAAATCTTACTTTAAATATACAGTAATAAATAATTACATGTATAATATAAAAATAAATAGTTTATTACATAGAGCCTTAAATGAACAGCAAATTAATTTATTTCTTTTAAAAGTAATGCCTCGCCAAAATGCTTTCGTGTTGATGCAGTTGATAATTGCACCTGTCATGTTCCCGACATGAATTGTTGGACAAATTTGGGAATTATTCTGCAAAATGTTCAACTTTTTTGCGTTTTTTGTCATGGAGACCTGTAGAGGTTATCCTGATAATTTATCCAATGGACCCCCTACTTGAAAATGTTAATTTCAGACAAAAAACCCTTATCACAGATAGAAACCGTAAGGCATCATGGAAAAGGGAGTAATGGGTGCAGCCATGGGGCAAAACGACAGCTGTCGTGTTTAATTTAAACACGTAAACTACATAACAAAGTATTTAATATTACTAACTGAAACCTTGTTTGTTATGGGGTGGCATCACTGTGCTGTTTGGTTGCAATATAGTTCCCATTCTAGGGCCAATACACTGGACTCCCTCCATACCCTGGCCTACGCTACAAAATGGAGCAATTTTTTCTTCCTTTTTTCAACTTTTGATCTGCTACTTATTACAACCTAAAACTTAGTGATTAGGTAACCTTGCCCAATCAGACACATTTGGCATAAAATCCATTATTCTGGGATATCTCACTTTCATAAAATTTTTTGAAACATTTCTGGAAAAAAATAAAATAGAAAAATTTTTAATTTCAACAAAATTACTGATTTCACAATTTGCAATAATTTTGCAATAATGACAGGTGATCCCCAGAAAGGTAGGAGTAAACATAATAAAGTGGATTTTAAAGATATTTTTCACTTTCGTTTCCCAAAAATCAATAGAATCATGTTTTAACCACTTCACAGTATTATTTTTCATGGAAAATCAGGTTTTTCCCCGGGAAATTTTACAGTACTGTTGAAAACATATGAATACACCCATTCCAACATTGTTGGTGGCCCTATTTCAATTTTCCTTCAGAATCCATCCACGGCGGTTTCTTTATCGGTCTTGACGAATATCAATCCACCGGCGAAATGGGAAAAAATATCCATTGCAAAACAGCGCCCAAACCCTGGTGGTGCAAAAAATATCCGTTGCAAAACAGCGCCCAACCGTCGGTGGCAATGGGTATGATTACAAATGATGATTACAAAAGTGTTGTGAAGTGTCGTGGCGGCGGTCTAGCTACGGACTCAAGTTCTGGTGTTAGCAGAGAATTGGGTTCGAATCCCGTGACACTTTTTCCCTTTGAGCAAGACATTAACCAATTGTTTCCCTCTCCACCAGGGTTAAAGGGGTACCTGTGGGGGCAGAGTTGGTTGATTAGCCTATATGCCCCTGTAATGGCAATTGAGCTGTATACTCCCCAGGGAGCTGAGATGGTTTCAGGAATGATTTATGAGCCTTATGAGCAGGGAAATGATAAAATGCGCCTGAGCACCACTTACAATGTAGTTGGTGGAATGCTATATAAGTCCAATTATTATTATTATTATTATTATTATTATTATTATGGGGTTTACAATGGGGGTAAGAAATTTATGAAAGAAAATTATTGTCTTGCTGGCAAGCGAGGGTTGTGGTATTCAATGGAGACAAGTGGAACAAAAGTAAGGGTACAGAGCGGGTCCAGGAATGAGGTACATGTATCCCTGAAATGCATCACCGGTCTGCCCGAATAGACATGGAAGAGCCCAATGGGGAGGGGGGGAAGCAATGTACTGGGACAGTGTTGACCGGGTCCACTTGACTTATCCCCTGGAAGATCGTCGACCTGTCCAAGTACGAGGGACGGATCGAATGGCTGAATTTTGATAGCATTGTTTTGTTTATTTTTTTACTCTTTTTATTTTATAGCTAAGATGGCACCAAGGGCCCGGGGGTTCTGAGTTTCAATGGAGAAAGGGAAAAAATTCTATGGTGGTCAGCCAGTGCAATTCTATGAGCCATGTTCCTGCTGATAATTCTCATTGGTAGGGTTTTGAGGGCGGACAACATGAACAAAGATGCGTTAGGGTATGCTGGATGAAAACAAGTCCAAAAATTGTGATCTGTATTTGTGATTATTGACATTTATTTATTATTTCCGCCTGGTTTTTATAAAAACTGTGAAGGGGTGAGGGATTCAATGTTCGTGTTAGCATTCTAAAGCCCCTTTCACACTGTTTTTTCCGGAAATTCCAGGAAATTCTGGGGGGTCTTTTCACTGAAAAAGCTACTCCTAGAAATTCCGAAGTAGTTTATTAGGGTAAACTCAGCTTTGCATGGTGAGGATGAAAAGTAAGACTAATTGCGGTGACACCATGGGGAATTTTCAATTGAGTAATTAGTTCTGAAAGAACTGGGGTACAATTCGATTTTTCGATCAGATGCTCTGATGTCCTCGGGAAGAAAGTAGCTTATTCCGGAAATAATTCCCCCTGCTCCAGGGGGGTAGCATTTTTCCCCGGAAAAAGTGTTTTTCCCGGGAAAAAACAACTAGTGTGAAGAAGGGTTTAACCCACCCACTTTGTCCGGGGTGTTGGGGCGTCAACATGTCTTGAAAGGTCCAGGTACAAATAGCCCGCCAAATAGTTTGCTAATATCCAGTGTTGTCTTTCAGTACTTTTGAAACTTTCCTTCTTAAAATATAAAAGTTCAATCTGTAAAAAACATGATATATTTAGTTTTATAGAATGTGACCAAATAAATGGTTTGAATTGAATAAAGAATTGCGGACAAGGCATGTTAAGATCCATACATGTGTTTATAATTTGCATGGTTAGGTACCAGTCTTCCTTTTTTTGCCCTACCTGTATGCAGCGCTTCGTGTGGCATTACGTGCTTCGCTAACATTCGTTAACTCACAATTGATAATAATAGCATGCAAATGAATGATGTGATGACACGTTTGGCCATTTTTGGGCACGACGCGTGCATGGGGAAACAGTCACAACACCGCGCACCGGGGCCTGCGGAAGGTGGCATTCTGGGATTGGACTTCCCCCACAACATTTTCAACTCCCTGTGGGCGATTCAGATAGCGCATTTCCGGATTTGATCGCAGTGTGAAACGACTGGCATATTCCCCGGGAAAAAATGTTCCTGAGCGACCAGATAGGTACAGGGGAACAGTCGCTGGGGGGTGGGGGTTTAAAAACCCCGGGATTCCCAGAATTTTTCCGGAATTGGCTCCCGTAGTTTAAAAGGGCTTAAGACTTCACTGTTTTCCAGAAAAGTGTTATCACCTTTATTTTTTTTAAAACCAAACAACTCTAATATCCCCAAAAACCAGGATACCCAAAACCTCTTTTATCGGGCCCGGCCCAGTAAAAGGTATCCCTGGCTGCAGACCTGCCGGGGGATACGAATGTAATATTGTACATTTTTTGTTTATTTTTTACTTTTGTTATATGATGGCATGCACCGGGGGTGGGGTTGAATTTCAATTAAAAGGCCACCAGCCGGGGTAAAAATTTTGGGTGTCCAGGGAAAGGAACAATGGTCCACCATAAACCCAAACCCAAATAAGCCAGCTGATAATCCTCATTGTTTGGGGCAAACTTGTCCTGGACGCTGATTATTTATGACATTTTTATTTATTTTTACGGTTTTATTCAACTAAGAAGGCAGGGGGGTTTGGGGATTCCCAAAACAAAATAATGGGGAAAAAAGTGTGGCCCGGTCCAAGCATGGTATCCCCAAATGCTTGGGACCGTGAAAAAATAATAATAATAAAAATTAAAAATAAAAAAGTTTTTACCCCACATATCCACGCTGGGCGCCAAGGGGGGAAACAAAAAAACATTAATAAAAACAAATAAAATGATAATAGGAAAAAATTTGTCCAGAAAATGCCTACAATGAATTACAAAATACATCTTTGGAAAAATTGCATAAGATGAGTTTTGTCACTTAACGGTATACTATGACAAGATTTGAGTTTGTTGGGGTTTTCCCGGGCCGACCAAAAAAACCCACCTATCCCCCATTTCCCGTTTTAAGTTGGTTCCTTGAGGGGACATGTTGCGGGGCCCAAATGGGGATGGAGGGATTTTGGAGTTCAGAAATAAAAATTGAGCAAGGGTTTTGGTTGGAACAATTAGCATTTTTAAAAAACTCTGTGAAACGGAAAGGCAGTTTTTCAAGATTGGGATAGGCATACTTTCAAAAGTCCCACGATGCTGTTTTTTGTTTGGGAAAAAGATTTTGACTGGAAACCGAAAAGGAGACATTCCTATGGGCCTGTGTGACAAATGCCAAAAATTTTTCAGCACACTTTTTTCAAGTACCTAATTGCTTATATTTCTGATAGGGAAATGATGATTAAAAATTTTGGGAGATACATGTTTGGGGTTTTAAAGTCATTGTATAAATTCAAAAACCAAAAAGGGGTTTCTAGTCACCAATTAAAAAGGAAGGAAATTTGAAAATTGCCTACCCAAAAAAAAAATTTCTGTTTTCATCGTAAATTTTCGGGGTTTTGTCTCACCCCAACCTCCTTTAAATACATTTCCCAGTGTTTTAATGGGAATAGAGGTTTTTTGAAGATTTGTAAGAACTCTGTCATCACAAAATGGTAATTTAAATCATACTTAAAAATGATACCCAAACTGAAAGGAAAACGGGCCATTTGGGGGCCCCAAGGGGCCTTTGGGGCAGAATATAGTCAAGAAAGGTCAAAAGGCCCCAATACAAACATGCTGAGCCTTTTTAAAAAAGGTGGACTTACACCAACCCGGGGTCAGCCCAAGATGATATTAAAGGCGGAGAAGGATTTTATGATCACAGTGTAAAAAGCCGCTTAAGTCTAACAAAAAGAGTGTTTTTTCCCCTCATCCATGGAGATAAAATGTCATTGTGGAAGAAGACAGTTTCGTTCCAGAAATG
Source organism: Zoroaster sp. YZ-2022 (assembly GCA_029582265.1). Classification (NCBI taxonomy): domain Eukaryota; kingdom Metazoa; phylum Echinodermata; class Asteroidea; order Forcipulatida; family Zoroasteridae; genus Zoroaster; species Zoroaster sp. YZ-2022. Next base: position 18,108 of record JAQQFT010000592.1, on the reverse strand, counting down.
GTTTGTAGGCTGACGAAGTGTCCACGGTTATTACACAAACGGTCAAGATCCAGGCAACTCCCCGGTTTTTTTTCCAAGGTATTTTAAATTTCGCTTCGGAATTTTGTTTCCTTCCAAAGGGTTTCGGGTTTTTTAAAGAAACCCTGGTATTGGGGAAACAACCGGAAGAAAGAATTTTTACAAAAATTTGGAAACCCCCTTATTTTTGACGTTGGATGGATCAAGTTCATGATTTTGAGGCATTTCTGTTTTTTTTGATCCCCGAAACTGTATAAAAATGGCAGTCAATTGTGGATCCTGGGGTGATGGTGTTTTGTAAATGGCGTACTGAGGATATTCTCATTTTTGAAAAAAAAAGTTTAAAAAAGCACGGGGTCCTGATAAAAGGGATAAAACACTGGAGTTTGGGGGTTTAAAAGAAAACCAACAAAAAGATTTTTTTCTGATCACCAATTTTCCACAAGAGATGAGTGGGGTTATTTTGTTTTAATTTTTTAAAATTCAGTGTTAAGTATTTTTTGGTTTAAAAGTTTCCCATTGCCCCCATCTTGCTGTTGACGGGATTTTCCTTTAACGGATATCATCTTAACCGGGGGCATTTTTATTTTAACGGGTTTTTTTTGGGATCATCAAGATTTCGGCGTGTTTCAAATGATAAAAAGCCACTCCCATCTTAAAGTTTATTTTCCGTTGAGACAATATCATGACATAAATCTTAATATTTATTTTTCCAGTGGCATAGTTACAGAAATGGTATGGATTTTTTTGGTTAAAATTTACAGATTGCATAATGACGATAAGGATGAAAGTTATTTTCGAGAAAGGGTGAAGTTTTTTCACCCCATCATGGGGTCAAGACAGTGCCCAAACCATGAGGGGTTGGGGAGGGCTGTATAAGTCCAGGGAAGGATTTTTTAAACGTTTAATTGTTTAAAATAATGTCCATAAATTTTAAAAATCACGGTTAAAAACAGATGGGGGAAACCCAAAATTAATTTTTTTCTTCCTGCAGAAACGGGGAGTAAAAAGTTAACCTTCCTTGTCGACTTTTCAAAAGGGTTATAATTCTACTACAGGGTTTTAATTAAATTTTTTACTGACAAAAAATGAAGAAAAATGGGGATAATAAAGTAAATTTTTACTGCAAGCATCAAAAAAAACGGGTTTTTCACATTAAAGAAAACAAAGTACAAATACTACATAAAAAGGATTGGTAATAAAAAAAAAAAAGGACAAAAAGCTACAAAACATTATTGGGAAAAACTGGGCTGGAGGCTGGTTTTATAAGAAGGGCCCCAGCAATTTTGTTCAAAAACCCCCAAAATTACGCTGAAAAATAAAATTACAGGGGAAAAAAAAAATTAAATGTGGGGCTAATCACTACCCGGCGCCCCGTGACCCTTTATCGCCTGAAACAACGAGGTATTTTAAAACCCCAAAGTTTTATTATACCCTTTTCATATAAATGCCCCCCCAATAAAATTTTCCCGGCGCTATAAAAGCCTCCGAAAAGATTACAAAATTTTCGATTTTTACATCCCCCGCCCGTTAAAAATTTCAAAAAAAGGAGGCTATATCGTCAACTATTCTTCCGAAAAATTTCAGAAATAGACATCAACGTGGAAATGGTTAACTGGTTAGTGGGAAAAAATTCAAAAAAAAATTAAAAGTGGAGTTGGGTATATGAAATTTTTTCCTAAAAAACGTGGTTAAACAACTTTTTCCCCTAACTTTCCAGTAAATCTAAATTTTCCATAATTTTTTTTTTAAAAAGAATAGTTTTTAAGCCAAAAAATTTACGAAAGGTAATATATTAAAAGGCTTTAATGCAGCAATTTAATGTACATGGATGACCTGGTTCCCCCAAAAATGTCCAACCACCACTTTTTTAACGTTTTGTTTTTGAAATCCCCTTAAAAAATTCACATTTTATGGTTTTTTGCTTTATTTTCCTTTAAAAAAACCCCCCCTTCAGAAAATAAAGATTTAACCTTTTAAAAATGATGCCAAAAGAAATACCCCCCCAAAAAAGGTCATCATTGGCAGAACCCGGGGGCCCCCGCCCATACAGAAAACAAAGTTTTCCAAAGGGAACCCTTCCGTTCGCGCCCTAATAAGGCATTATAGCATAAGACAACTGACCCATGACAATCACCGACAACCAACCCACAGACATAAAATTTTTTTGAGCAAACCGGGTAAGAGAATAATTTTTTTTTTCAGGGGGTTTTCTTAGGGGGTATTGTTGCCGTGAACCGAAGGTGAAAGGGGGGCATCATTCGTGCCAGTCAGGCAACGCTAGTTTTTTTTTGTTTGACGCTTTTTCATGTCAAGGTATAAATTTAATTTTTTTATTTTTGTGATACATTTTAGAATAAAGGATCTGGTTAACTCTGTTGGGAAACCCGAGAGAGGGGTTTGTTGGGGGGAAAATGTTGGGGGAAAGGGGGTGACAAAGTTGGGGGGGAAAAGGATCCGTAGCGATACAGCTATGGCTGGGCGATGGTTTAAAAGGACTGAGTTGGGGAAAAAACGCAGGATGACAACAAATTATGGAGCTGAGAAAAGGCAGGGGGGAGAATTTAAAAAGAGAGATTTGCATTGAGTCCGGGTTCCCGGGGTTTTTAGAGTTTCGAAATGGATGAAATTTTTCGGCAAATGTACAGAACTTGATAAGGCACAGTTTGGGACCGAGAGCGAGTGCTCAGGATTATTTTTTCAGATGCCAGCAGACGGGTTAGTGGTACATGTACATGTACATGACATGTATATTAAAATTAATACAGTGGCACATGGGTTTGGGATAATAATAATAATAATGTGTGGATTATATGCACGTCCCAAACCAAGTGGTGCTCAAGGCGCATTCTTTTTACGGCATTACAAAACACACGGGACCCCGTTTACCCCACCCGGGCGACGGCAATTATGGTTAAGTCCCTTTCAGGACACATGTACACGCTCGAACTCACACCCTGTACTGGAAAAAACCAGAACTTGAGTTCGGTGCGCTAGATGAGTGAATCTCAGAAAAGTTCAGCCGGGAGAGAGCTGAAGGCGGTAACGTATATAAAGATAGCTATTAAGGATAGTAAGATAACTTACTATCAGTGTCCAAAGCTTTAGAGCTTTAGGGCTCTTTATATTTAGTCTAGAATAAGCATAGATTGAGATGAAGATTAAAATTTTAGATCAAGAATAAAGTTCGAGTTTTGAGATCAGGATTAGGTACAAGAAAAGTTTATGATTTAAGGTCAAGATTAACGGTCAATACTGAGTACAATACAGTTCAAGTCCAGTTAATTGGGATGTTGATCCCTGAAATGTTTTTTTCAGTTTTCTACTGTACATGTCATGTAGATCAGGGACTTCATGTATGTACAGCTGTTGAGCTGGGGAAGGTTTTTAATTGGTAAAAGAAGGCTGCTTTATGTTTAATTAGGTGGGCCATAAATTAGAATAGTGGTGTCTGCATGAGTTATAATCTTGACAATTCGCCCCATCCTCAACCTTTTGGGCCCAGGGTGAGTTGGGCGAGGGGGGTGGGTCTAATTTATATGTTTGATGATCAGTTGTATCTTGAGTGGATATGGGCAATTCCATGTCATGGACATTACGTTTTTGGGACATTTTAAAACTTTACATGTCAGTTTAAAAAAATTAAAGTTTTGATCGATTGTTTTGTGTTGGATACTTGAACCTGTGTTCTAATATTTCAAATGATACTATGTTTTTTAAATAGTTTTTAATTAATGAGTAGGTATTGCAACAGGCTCATGGACATTAGAAAGGGAAGTGATTTTTACGAACACAATCAATTCAAAACTCGTGAAGTTTAATTTCCCAAATTTTTTTAAAACTCATTTTTATTTTGTTAACGGGAAACAGTTAACATAAAAATTAATAACATTTTAGAACAACTTTCACTTTCTCGTTTAATGTTAATGAAGTGTCATGGACATTACATTTTGGCATTTTTTTGCATCATGGACTTACGACCAACTTGTTTAATGCGTCATCTTATCACTGCTGTTTACAATATGCTGTAACCCTTGCCTTTGATATGTATATTACACTTTGTCAAGTATCTTTTCTCCATTTGTAACCTCCCCCACACATTTCTTGAACCAGAACCCCTTAGCATCTCACTGAAACCCCGCCCCTCATGATCACCCCTTTTGTACATTTACAAGTATAACTTTTTCCTTTGTGATTTACCATAGTTATTTTATCTTTCCTCCTAATTATCTTTCCCCAAATTTGTAATCCTCTTTGTTGTTTTTATTTTCTCAAACTAATGTGATTGTTTTCAACAGTAATATGAAGGCTTGCGTCAATGTTACGGAAAAAATAGTCAAATTAAACAGTAAAGTTTCTGGGATTTTCAACGTTTATCTTGAGCCTGTAATGGGTTGATTGGGTGCACAACCCCAGTAGATCAGTTGAAATGTCTTTGAAGACTTCTTGGGAGGAACGGGCCAAATATAGCTGCTTCCTTGGTTTTTAGATTTGAGCTGTTGGTTTTCAGTTCCCAGCAGTACACAAGGTTATCACATGTGCTAAACATGGGTTGGAAAGATTTTCGATGATTTCTAGTACAAGTACTCTCATTGGCTAATCCAGATGTTACCTCCACAAGGTCCAATTGGAAGTTGTTAAAATTGTTGCATTTATTATACATTTGCATATTGGATCATTCCATTGTTTTAAAAGGGTATAACAGCAGTATTTTATGTTAATGTCCATGACGTAATTCCATGACAAAAAATGTAATGTCCATGACGCCGTTAGGACAATTGTAATTAATTTTTTTTAATTTCATACATTAAAGGATTACCCCCTAAAACTAGCTTTGCATATGAAGTCTCAAAAAAATATCTCTTATTGGCTTTAGAGTGGAAACTAAACAGCGTAAAATGTCATGGACATTACATTTCATAAATGGTCATTAGGGCTAATTTAACGAGCTCATTAGCCTGAAAATAGCGATCAAAAAACGCTCAACAATTTAGAACAAGCACCTCCAGTTTTATGTTTTTAGTCATAAAATTTTAAATATCTTTTATAATGAACCGGGGGAGCGGTTGAAAAAGTTTAACAAAAGTAGGACAAAAATCACAATTACATGGCTCATTAATTTATTTTTTAAATAACGACGAAAATACTGCAAACAAAAGAAACAAAACAAAATGCAGATTTGGATTGCCCAGCTATCATTCTTACGTACTAAGTTAAAAATTCTGCCATGAATTTGTTCCAAAATTTTGGTCAGGGCACTTTTTGATGGAATTGCCCTATGGGGCTTTATAGAGTTATTTGTGCTATTTATAATTATATGTATGCTGTTTGGGTTTCCACAATGATAGACTGGCAAACCCATAAGTGTCTAGTGTTTGTATTTCGAAAACTGAGTTTTGGGAAGAAAACTGACCTTGGTCATCGACCACGAGAAACTAACCTAGGACCTGACCAGACAACCTGGACCTTGTGACAACTCAATCCTTTATGTGACAACTCAAATTCTTTTTGCAGGAAGGATTGAGGTAACCGAAAAATTTTTATATCTGGATTGTCCCGGGGGATCGAGAAAAGCCGCAGGGCAATGGGCATGAACGACGGTTAAAATGTGAGGTCCAATTATATCCTATTGCCTGTTTTTATACCCTTTATGGTTTATTATTTGAATGGCATTCAATAAAATAAAATATTTAAAATGTTTATATATATGTTCTCTTTTTTTTATAATATTATATTTTTCCCCGGGGTTTAAATGCGGTATGTGTAAGGACACAATACTGGCGGGACAAAATGGGAACAGGGGTGAACAAAAATATTGGTGGAAAGTTGTATTATTGATATGAAATGGACATTTTTTTGAAAGAATGAGAGTAATCCCAGTAGATTTTCCTCCTGTTGTATTTTCTCGATGGCGGAAAGTTAACGTAAGTTACATGGTGCCCCTTTTCCAGTCTAGTACCCAACAATAAAAGTCAAAACAAAAATGTTTACACCATGATTATGAGCTTATTCCAATAAAAATGGCTTGTTTGGTAAGGATGAGTTTTGTAAAAAAAAATATCGGGCCCGTTTTAAAATCGTATGATTTGGGACACGATGTTAATAACGGAACCGATTTGGATCATTTTTGAGGTTCGTGAATTTTTTAATTTTTTTTAATTTTTTATTTTTTATATTTTTTTTGGAGCCAATTTATTTCTTCATTAAGTTATGACATGTGAGGAAAATAAGTGGATGAAAAGATTTGTTCAATTAAAGTCCCTTTTAGAGCCATTTGGCAATAAAATCGGTTTTAAACGTAATTAAAAAGTGACAACAGTATTCACACCTTATTTTATCTTATTTGTCTTAACATACATACAAAATTTTCTAAAATAAAAACAGTTCAAAAAGTCATTATTTAAGAAAATCAATTTTTTTGTGTACCATGAAAGTTAGTCAGATTGTGTCCTTACACGTATATATTTACATGTACTGTAAAACGGTCCGTAAGCAACGCACCAAGATAAATTAACCAACTCCTAGGCATTGTATTAAACAATAAAAATCCTTCAAAATCCTCCAACTGTTTTGTTGTCTAGGGGGTTGGGTTAAAGTTAAACTTTCAAGTCCTAAAACTAATTTCGCCAGCCTTACGGGAAATGATTGAATTGTGCTAGAATTTGGAGCCTTCTTGGTGCTAGAATAACTTCAGTGATCAATCTTTTCAAGGGAAACGATGATCCACTTCTAAGCAACGATAAATGGTCGAGTTGTCCGTTGACTTGTTACGGGTCGAGTTGTCACAAGGGTCGAGTTGTCTGAGGGCGAGGGTCACAAGGTCGAGTTGTCTCGTGGGGCAAGTTGTCCGGTCGAGGTTTGTGGGTTGAGTTGTCATGGGTCGAGTTGTCAGAAGGTGCGTGTCATGGGTCAAGTTGTCAAGGTCAAGTTGTCACAAGTCGAGTTGTCTTGGGTTGAGTTGTCTCATGGTCGAGTGTCCGGTTGAGGGTTTTCTCGTGGGTCAAGTTGTCAAGGGTCGAGTTGTCACATGGGTCGGTTGTCACATGGGTCGAGTGCTTAACCCCTATTATAATTGCCACTGGCATAAATTACACCTGTGTCCAGTAAAAACATCCACTGGCAAAACGACAACCAGCAAAACCCCCCAAATCAGGTTCGAAAGGGCAAACGCCCAATGGGGTTTTCCCCCCAAAAGGTGATTGGTTCTAAGTCATGATCGTTTCGCCGTTTTGTTTGACAGGCCCATCGTAAGAGTTTTTGTTTAAAACCCCAAAACCTTTTAAGAAACCAAAGATAATTCAAAAATACAATTAAAATTTATTAAACAGATACTGAGCTCTATGGGTTCTGAATTTTTGCACCTTTTCAAAATTTTCCCTATTTACATATAGATCGGAGACGCTCCCGAATTAACACCGGGATGAATACAGCCGCGCAGTGCATTTCCCCCCGACAGCGGATGCCGAGGGGCATTCCCGGGGTTGCGCAAGGGATTAAAAACCCTTTTTTTTTAATCATATTAAAAAGATCTTTTGTTTATTTTTTTTAAAAAAAACTAATTATTGGAATTAACTTAAAACCAATATTTTGCGCGTTATAATTCATTAAAAAAAAGGACGTTGTCCGGGGTGTTAGACGGGGTTGGGCAGGCGGAAAGTTTTTGACCCGGGAAGACCAAAGCCATGTTGGTCCCAGGGGGTTACAATCGATGACTAGTATACCAAAATGCCTGATTTTCATGAAAAAATATCCTGGAATAATTTAAGTATTTTCCATCATCATCAATATTTTTCCACCACTGGGTTCAGGTAAGATTAATTTTTGGGTTTTGAATAAAAAAAGGGGTGGGAAGGGCCTTTCCCTGTGAATGGCTTGCACCAGTGTGACGGACCTTTCCTTACCCACCGTTGGCCCCTTGGCTTAACGGGGGTTTTCAGAATTTTCAAAATTTCCCAGGCTAAAATTAATTTGCAACAATTTGACGGGCCCCTAAGTTCTTTTGCACGGCCCCCCAAAATGGTTATTTACTTTTTGACAAAAGGCCTGGCCCCAAAAATTTAAAGCGACAGCATTGTTTCAAGAGGCGGCCATTTTGAATTTAAAGGGCGAAAATTTTTCGCGACTGTTTTATGTGTACGACAAATTGCAAAAAATGGTTCAGGGGTTTGGTCTTTTAGGGTAATTTTTAATAAAATTCCGGGAGGGAAAGGGCCCAATTTTTAACAGGCCATCCATCATTATCAATAATATTAATACTGATAATATTATTACTATTATTTTTGTTAAAAACAAATGCTATCTAGTATCGCAAACCTCAAACATGAAACACTTCATTTTAGCGTCCTTTTTGCCCGTCACTGAACGTGCTTTAAACATTTTTCTTGTGCTGTTATTTGGAAAACAAACAAAAAAAAATTATTAAGGTAATTATATATTTTTTTTGTAAAAGAGTGTAAATTTGAATCCGGGAAACCCGGATGCTTTATTAATATTTCTTTTTAATTATAAATTGTTATATCATTTTTATAAATTTTTAAAAAAATGTCCAACACGAAACCCCCGAAGGGAAACGCCCAAACGCTAAAATAAGCGGCCTGTATTCCCGCTAAAACACCCGGAAAGTTGTTTTCCCCCACACCCCTTCAAAATTAAAATGGCCCCCTTAAACCGCCGATGTTTTGTAATTTTTCGCTTATATGTCACGAAAAAAGAAAAATAACCTTTTTTGGGGCCATAGTTCAAAGAACAACGTCTAGCCTGTAAAAATAGTTGCAAATATCGCAATTTCAGCCCTGGTTTAAAAAATTTAAAAAACCCCAAAAAGGGCGGAAGAAAAAGGGCTAAGGATACAGGCCCGGCCACACTGGTGAGGAAACGAAAAATGAAAAAAGGGGAAACCCGGGAAAAGTTCCCCCTTTTGTTTCACTTTTCCCAAAATGGGTTAAGTAAATTTTTTTAATAAAAGGGGTAAAGAAAAAATATTCATTTTTTGTTAACGTTAAATTAACGTTATTTTTTTGGGTTTTTTGTTTTTTTTAACGTTAACGTTACAAAAAATTCCTCATAATCTTTGGGGGCAGTTTTACTGACGGAAACAATATCACCAAATTAAAAACAACCGTTACAATCACTTTTTTTTCTATTTTTAAACTTTTTAAAACGGTGAAACCGGGACATCTTCTTTTCTTAATTCGTAAATTTAAATCCCGAAATGGGATACAGCGATCATCTCCTGATTCAGGGCCCCCATTTTTGACGCCCGTTTATTTGTAATCGTCGATGTCACCCTTTGAAGCGTGGCCCGGCTACTACTACTATATACTGTATAAAAACGATATTTTGCATATTAGTGGGGGAGTGATAAAAAAAGGGGGCGTACTTTTTTGACCGATGATGGTAACTTTTTAAATTATATGCATGCGTACGTAATATTCCAAGTTTTTAAAGCCCCAAAAACGGGTCTTAAATACTTGGCTTATTATCCTGAAGGGGACTGGTTCTTCCCCCACTGTTCCCGGTGTTTGGCCCCTAAATTTTAAAGGTTTAAATATTTTAAAAAAAAAACTTTAAAAAAACATTTAATTTAAAATTGTCTTTTCTTGCCCCACTTGGGGTTCCGACGATATTAATTTTAAATAAAATAATGTCTGATTTTTTTTCACTTTTAAAAAAACGTAGGCTGTTTATGCTCGATTTTTCGAAAGGAAAGGAACAGCATTCATGTTGAGTTTGTTACTTTAAACACCGGACGTATTCCGTAAACCAAATTGGCTAGAAATAAAAAATTTTAGATCACCCGGGTGACTTTTTAAGGGGAGTTAAGTCTTTGACAGACTTTAAAATTGTATACAATTTATAAAAAAAAAACATCACTTTTAAATAACTCGCCCTTCAAGGAAATTTAAAATTGTCACAATCAGAACAGACTTTGGACTGGGGGAAAAATGGTTCCAAAACATGAAAATTTGACTAAAATAATCCCCGGAGGGCCCCAGAACAACGGGCGTATATATTATTCCCTTTGGCTGTTAAAAATTGTACTTCATTAACCCCACCGCCCTGGGGGAAGGGGACTTTCCCCCCATGATTGACGGCAATGACCGCCCTGTCATTGTCATGACCGCGCCCTCGGGTACTCTTTTTGCAAGATGTCCGGTGGACCATTGACTTATTTTTCCCTTTGGGATAACCTTGAAGGATTACAAAATTCCTTTGACCGGGTTTTACTATCTCTTCTCAGGGTTATGGCCCAAAACTAATTTTGCTAGCTAGATCATGATTCGAATACATGTGCTATACATATTAATGTTTCCTGATTTAAAAAAGACATTATCCAAATTAAAAGTATGGGGGTTTTTGGGAGAACTTTTTAATTTAGATATAAATTTTTCCCTCCCAAAACTTTAAAGTTTTCCCAACCCTAAAAAGTTTTTTTTGTAACACGTAGGCCCCATTGTTTGCGGGGAAACCGAGGGATTTATTTTAAAAGAGGGGTATGTCCCTGGAGGCCCTTTAAATGAAGACAAACCACATTCAAAAATATGGTGTTTTCAAAAAGGGGGAACCCAAACAATTTTATAAAATTTTTTTCCTTAAAAAAAAAATTATTCAACCCAAAAATTTTTTTTAAACTGTATAGGTTGTATTTTTGGGGGAAACCACAAGTTGACCCTATTTAGAGGCTATGTCCATGGGGGGTTTTGGATGAAAATTTAAAATTAAAATGTTTTTTTCCCAAAGGGGGGAAGAAGCTTTTAAATTTTGATATAAATTTTTGGCCTCCCTAAAACTTTAAAAGTTATTCCCAAAAAATGTTTTTTTTTTTTTATAGTGCTTATTGTTTGGGTCGCATGCAAAATTGACCATTTTCAAGGGTTCGTCCTGGACCGTTTAGGGATGAAACATTATCCCAAAATTTAAAAGTATGGGGTTTTTCTAAAAGGGGCTTGCTTTAATTTTGATATAAATTTATCGGCCTCCCCCTTTAAAATTTAAAAGTTATTCCCCAACCCCAAAATTTTTTTTTGAACACATCTTCTGTATTGGCACAGATTGAGAAACAACAAAACAAAAGTTTTTTGATCGGGGAACACACCATTTTGGGGCTGAGGAAAAATTTTCAACCCAACCCCCAGCCATCGTTGAGAATGCAAACTCAACAGCCAGTTCTGTGCTCCGAAGCAAACACCATTTGATCTGAGGGAAATTTTTTTTTTTTTTTAAAACCCCGTCAATTGAGAATCCAGCTCAACGGGGTGCTCGATATTTTTTTTAAACCCCTCAGCCCCGGGGTTAACCGGGAAAGATTTACGGTCCCCTTTAAATCGATGAGGTTTTGTTTTTTAAAACCCATCCAAAAAGCCCCCTTTTGGGTTTTTGATGTTTAAACTCTGGGGGTTGAAATCGGGCTGGTTTAATCCCATTCTGGGAAAAAAATGGGGCTGTTTTTTCTTGATGGGCATTTTTTAAAAAAGAAACTTTTTTTCTCTGGGCGGGAATTTTTTTGGGGGGGGAAAGGGGTATTTTAAAAATCTATTTTTTGGTTTTAGTCAAATAAAATAAAATTTTTAAAGAACTAAAACCTCCATTTATTGGCAGTACGGGGTTTTCTTGAAACAAAAACCCTTCCGCGATCTGACAAATTTTTTTTTTAAATCAACCCCGGGCCCTCAGATTCAGAAAACGATTCAGTAGCCGTTCTGTTTTCGGAACTAGGATTTTTTTTTTTTTCCCCAACCCCCGGCCTCAGTTGAGAATGAGCTCAACAGCCGTTCTGTGCTCGCGAACCCCCCCCCACGGGCGTTAGGACCACAACCAAAAAAAAAAATTGTTTATCTCGCCGCGGCGAGTTATAACCGTCATGACATCGGTAATGGGTAGTTTTTGGGGTTTTGTCGATCGTGCGGGTTCATTTACGATATGGGGCGCAACTTAAATGGGTGGCCCATGGTTTTGATTTGGATTGAAAAAGAAATTTTACTATGACTTGATAGCTTTTCATATATTTCACCAATACCGATACCAAAAAGAATCCCTTCAACCGACGGGCCCCGGTTTTAATATTTAATAACAGAAATGGTGCTTAGATAAGTTCAGTTTTTAAAAGGATGACTTTTTCCCGGCTACGACATTTAGTTGGGCCCTCCTTTAATTTGGGACTTACAAAAACCCTTTTTATAGAACGGGTAGGCTTTGATGTATTTGCATGGTCCTAAAGAGGATCGTTTACCCAAATTGCCTATCGGACTTGAAATTTTTGGGAGACCGAACCAATTTTCACTGTTTCAGAGACCGTTGAAGTTTTTTTAAATTATTTTGCATCATCCCTTTTCTTGATATTGATAAAATCAACCCTGCACAACTGCAAGTTTATGCAGTTTTATTCATGAAAAAGGGCGTTTTTGGGGTTCTTTGTTTCGTGGAGGGGAAAGGGTTTCAATTTGTACAACTCATCATCAGCGGTGTTTATAACGGACAAAAAAGGTACGAAAAAATTCCAGTCAGTGGTGATATTTTGGGGTTGATTGCCACCCCGCCCGGGGGCCCAACAAGGCCCCCTTGATGAGGGACGGGGCCAAAATTTGAGGCAAGAGATCTGATTGATGAAATGACCTCCCCCCGCCATGGGGACCCGTTACCCAATGAGCGTTTTTCTAGGTCCATTAAAAGGGAAAACCCTGAGGGCTGAGCAAAAAATTTCAACTCAAGAATGTCATCAAAATGTGGCAAAAGGGTACCAAAATGATAAAATTTTTTCCCCCCTTTTTTCGCAAAAACCCTGAAAGTACTTTTCCCCCAGGGGCAAATACCGTTGGGGGGCCCCTCACGACCCCATCTTTATCTATAAAAATCAGACAACAGTTATTTCCAGCGGGCCCCCACCCCCCTTAGAACTATTTAGCATGATTCCATCATTCGATATAGTAAGTTTTTTGGCCCCCGAATTTAATCCCGAAAGGATTGAAAAGGGAATTTAGTGTTTTTTGGAATGTGGGTTTTCAATAACTATAAGTTATATTTATGATCCACAGTTTAAAAAAGAAAAAAAAGTATAGTTTAGAAAAAAAATTTCAGGTCTTGATCGTCAAAGTTTCCCAGGAGTTTTTTGTTTTCGTTGCTTATTTCAAATTTATTTATTTTATTTTTTTTTTTCTTTACTAAAAAGGCCTATAAAGTTTCCCCAATTTCTGTAAAAAACAAAATAAATTTCCCCCTGGTTGGGAACCAGATTTCGTTCATTTTGGGAGTGGTGACGGGAAAGGATTGTTAAATGGGGAATTCCAAATTGGGGAAATTTTCCCACCCCAACTTTGAAGGAAAAACCCTTAATTATTTTAAAAATGAAATTTTTGAAGATATTTTTAAACATTGATTTTAATCACACAACAAATGAAATTACATGGGATTGATTATCACAAAATTAAAAACCCTAAAAAAAAAAATTTTTGGGAAAATAAAAAGGATGTGAACCACAAGAAAATTTTTACGTAGGAGGGAAATTTCTAAGATAAGACATTTACAATTTCTATCATTTTTATTGGTTTTTTTTCCCCAAAAACATGATTGGTTTGGTTTTCCCCGGTCCCCATTTTTGGACCCGGGTAATGAGTAGGGTACCAACCCGACCTCCAGTGCAAAGCCCCTAACGACGTTTCAACCCGGGCCTCAAAAATAATTATCCCCTGGGGTTTTGGGGGCCAGGGACCACTCAACATGATTTTTGAATTGCCAGCGAAGTTGGGTGGAACCCCCCAGGCCCAAAGACGGCACCGGCTTAAAAATAATCTTTTTTTTGGTCGCCAAAAAAGAAAATATTAACGGGAAAAAATTTTCAATAATCTTAAAAAAATGTTGTCTCGGGGTTTAAACCCCTTTAACAAAATGGGAATTTTTAAAAAATGTTAAAAAATAAATGAATAAATCAAATGAAAAATCAAAGTTTAAAACAATAATTTAAGGGAAAAAACTGGAAAAGGGGATCTACTATACAGTAAAAGCGGGTAACAAAAATCCCAAACCCACTGCATTAAAAATAAAATGATAGTTTATGATAAAACAAGCATTTAGAAAAAACAAACCGTACACAAGGACAAAAAGGGGGTACAAAATAAATTTTTAATTTAAAATTTTTAAAAAGTACAACACAATGTAAAACTGAAAAGACTTAAAACCTTATACATAAATTTTACAAATAGTCATATGATGTATACCATCTGTAAAGACGTGAACCAAAAACTGTTGCCTAGACGAAATTTCACCCAAAAATACCACTCTACTACATCAAACTGGGTGAATTGTTTATGTTATTTGGGAAACCCGTGTTTTGGGTTTTTAAAATTGGAGGTCTTTTAAAAATAAAAAATGGTTCAGGGTTTTAAAAAAATTTACTTTTTTAAACTCTGCGGGCCCTTTTTTATTCTGATGCTTTTTTCATAAAAAAAGGAAAACGTCAAACAAACAAGTATCCCTCTCCACATGTGTTTTACATTTATATTTTTATTTTAATTTTCTCAACATTCTAAAATCGGAATGTTTTCAAATATTAAAAATTTTTACTTCTAAACACTTTGACTTAATTGAACTCTGGGCTTTAAACATATCCCACGACAAATTTAAAAGCTATCCGGTTTGATGGGAAACCCGACAAAACAATGAAATGGGAATAAAAATTTAAAAATTGAAAAATTAAACGGTTTTCAAATCAACGGGAAAAAAAATTGCCAGAGGAATCAAATCATGGAATTTATGATCCAACATGTTGTTTAAAACCGTAATTTCAGTGCAGTCCTAAAATATGTTTTAAACCTTTTTTTTATTGGGTCATCATATTTTTATCATTTTTTGTCTTTTTTCCAAACCCTTTCTTTCTTTTTTTTATTTCCAAAAAAACTTTTCACCCAAATTCCCGTTTTCTTCAAGGGTTTTACAAAAAGTCTTGTGCTTCAGGTTTTTTGGGGGGGGAGTTTTTTTCAAACAAAAAGAAAAACCAAAAATGATTTTCAAAAAAATTAAAAACCAAAAGGGAAAAAATTTGGGGGAGAAAACCCCTTTCTTTAAATTTTTTTTGTTAAAAACCCGGGGTCAGATAAAAAAAGACACGGGAAAAGTGGATGACTTTTAAATCAAATCTAAGGGGCCCCAAAAAAAGAACCTTTTTTGCACCATTTTGGCCTTTTGGAAAAAGGGGTTAATTGTTGTGCCTTCCCTGATTCTTTTTCATCCCCCACACTTTTTTTTCCCCCTTTTAAATTTTCCAAATTTTTTATGGTGATTTGTATCGATAAATATTTTTTCGTTAAAAAAACACGCCCTTTAAAAAACTCATTTCATTTTCGGTGGGATCCAAAGGGTAAAGCGATCTTTTCATCTTCAGTGTCACATAAAAACTTGCCTTATGGCACCCAAAGGATTTTTCCCCTTTTTTTTAAAATTCTGGCGAATTTAAATCGCCAAAAATTTCAGAAAGGGGAAAATCAACCCCCGAAATAAAGATGAAAACCAAAATGACCAAATATGGATGGGGGAATCAAATTTTTAAATTTCGGGGGTGAAAAACAAAGGGTCCTCTTCATTTTAATAGCCTAGGGCCCATACTCCACAGTAAAACGGCTATCCGAGACGAAATAAACATACATGCTGAACTATCTTTATTCCATGAACATCTCTTTGTTATTTTTTTTTCTCGAAATTTTTAAAAAGCGGTTTTTTCTATCCGTTTTCACTTACGGGAGGGGGCTGTTATCCGGGTTTACGAACTTTTACCGACAATTTAGAAAAAAGTCATTAGTGCGCAAAAAAGGGATGACGCCCCGCTACTAAAAGGGTGTTCCCCAACCTGTGCAACTGAAACCTTTTCCCCGCCGCGGCGATGTCCGCCGGGAATAATCCCCCGCGAGATAGTCTGCCGCGGCGAGATGTAACAAAAAAAATTTTTTTCCCTCGCTTGTTTGGGCAGAAAAAAATTTTTTCGTTCCGGGGGTTGGGCTTTTCTCAAAATTGATTCGAGCACGTTTCAGTTTCAGATCGGGACGGGCAGTGAAAAAAAAAATTTTTTTCGTATCCCGGAATGGCTGGTCTTGTATAAATTGACGGCCCTTTTGTCGGTAGGGGGAAGAAAAAGGGCCCCCAAACAATTTTACTATTTGCCGCGGGAGTTTTTCTTTAAAATTTTCCCCAAAAATTCCCCCAATTTTTCCCCCACCCCCGAGTTTTACATGAACCCCTTTGTTTTTGGGCCGGTTTTTAGGGCTGGGGGAAAAACCCGGGGTTTTCACAGAAGTTCTCTTGCGGGGGAAAGGGCAAAAATCTGACTGAAAAAGGCCGTACCCTTTGGGGGCTGCATCCCAAAGAGAGTTATTCTAGGTCCATTCAAAGGGGAAACCTGAGCTGAGAACAAAAATTAACTGGGGAATTTATCAGTACGAGAATGTTGAGGGGTGTTGGAAGATGATAAATGTTTGCCTTCCTTTACTTTCGAAGAACCTGAAAGTACTGTTATCCCCAGTGGCAAAGTACCCAGGGGGCCCCCACTCCTTTGCTTTAAAACGACAAGAGTTACTTTCCCGCTGGGCCCGGGACCCCCCTTGAAACTATTTAGCATGATTCCCCATGATATAGTAAGTCTGGTTGAGCCCCCCAATTTAACTCCAATTTATCCCAAGTTGGGATTTTTGAATGCGGGTTTCAATCTTTAAAAATTTATATCCCGATTTAAAAAAAAAAAACAAAAGATGTTTTTAATAAAAATTTTTTATCGAAAAGTTTTCCAGGAGTCTTTGCTGTTGCCTTTTTTTTTAATTTTTTATTTTTATTTTATTTTTTTTTGTAAAGGCCCATATAAATTTGTTTCCTGGCCCCCCTTTAGCTGTAAGAAAAAAAAAAAAATGTTCCCCTTTAGGGGAAATTAAAACTGATTTTCCCCGTTCATGTTGGTAGCCGGTGAGAGGAAAAACGAGTTACAATGGGGCCATGAAATTGGGAAAGCTTCCCCAACCCCTTTTTAAGGAACAACCTTATAATTATATTGACAAAAAAGGAGCTTTTTAAATATTTTTATTTTTTAAAAGACAAAAACAAAATTTCATAACGGGGGGATTTAAAAAAAAAAACAAACCCCGAAAAAATAAAAAAACCTTTAAAATAAAAAAAGGGGAGTGAACCACAAGAAAATTTTTTCGTGTCGACGGATGGATTTTTAAAACTAAGACAGTTACACATTTCATTATATTTTTTTTTGGCTTTTTTTTTAAAAAAAATGATTGTGTTTTAGTGTTCCACGGTGACCCATATTTGGGCCCAGTAATGGTACGGAAAATTTTCGACCATCGTCCCGTGCAAAAAAGTTTGCACAACGCGGCCCAAAAGTCCCTTTTCCCAGATTTGTTGAGGCCACGTATTGCCACTGCAACATACTTTGAATTTGCTTTGCGACGTTCCTTGATGGGAAACCCGGTTTGATTGATGGCGGCACCGTTGAACATTAAAATCATTTTTTCAAAAAAAAAAGAAAAAAAACGGAAAAAGATCAAATGTCAATGTAAAAAATTTTTCTCGGGTTTATTAACCTTTAACAAAAAAGGGATTTTAAAAAATTATAAAAAATAATAAAAAACAAAAAAAACATAAATTTTAAAAAAATAATTTAATGGAAAAACTGGGCAAGGATCTACTATACATTAAAAAACAGAAAACAAAAAAGTCACCCTTAAAAAAAAGATATAAATGATATAAATTTTTGATAAAACAAGACAGTGGAAAAAAACAAACCACACCAAGGGCAAAAAGGGGGTAAAAATATTAATTTTTTTTAATTTTTTTAAATTTTTAAAAGGGGACATACACAATGTAAATCTAAAAAAACCTTAATACCCTTTTACATACCCCGATAAAATCATATTGAAACCATCTGACTATTGCATCGTGTGAACCCAAAAACTTTTGCCCAACTGAAGACAACAAACCAATAAAAAACCAGTCGTCCTACTACATCAAACTAATGGTTGTTTTGTTATCTGTGGAACCTGTGTTTTTTTTGAAAATTGGCAGTCTTCAAAAATCAAAAAGGGTTTAGGTGTTATCCTCGTTTTTAAA
>JAQQFT010000591.1:0-23088 GCA_029582265.1 Zoroaster sp. YZ-2022 | reverse complement strand
AATTTTTATTTTCAAAGTATATTCTTTAAAAAAAGACAATAGGTTCTCCGTTGTTGGTCATGTCCAACAGCAATGGTTTCTGCGTACGCCTGTGTGTTTACAGTAAACAATAGAGGGAACAAAAGGAGTCCTAAGTTGACATCAATAAGTCCGAAACCCTGACCCAACTTACCTGATATTTTGTTTGTTGGTGTGTTTGTTTGTTTCACAAGGGGTAAGTTTTGTATACATGTATTTGTTTACATCAATATCACTAAATGGCCTTGTAGATTTATTGCATTTTTCTTCAACATCATAAAGGAAGCCTTGTAATGTTTAAAAAGAAATTTCATCAAAAGCACAAGGGTCTTGTAATTGTTTTTTATACATTTGGTTTCATAAAAATCACAAGGAGTCAGCCTTGTAATTTTATTCAATGTTTTTCTCATCAAAATCACAAGGGGTAAGCCTTTTAAGTTTTTCTCCCAGCTCTCTTCAACATCACAAGAGGTATTCGTTCAGTTTACAAAAGGTGTTTAACCTTGTATTTTTTCTCTCGAAATAATACGTGGAAGCCTCGTAGTTTGTTCCCAAAATTAAGACAGGCCTTAGTTTTCCCTAAATCACATGGTGTAAATTATGGTTCTCCCTGACAAAATCTCACTTAGGGACAGTTGAGATACGAGTTGTGCGATAAGGTTCTTTCAGAACCTGTTACCTCAGTTAGCGATAGTTGAGATAAACACATGGTGCTACCGAAAACCGAAATATCAATACTCACTGATAACGTCATCAAACATATTTTTTTTTTTAAACGATAAGATGTCACTGTTGTCATTTTATTCTCATTGAGTCATATTGGGGTCTCGTGTACGATCGACATGTCACATAATTCGAGGTCTATAAGACGATGCAAAGATTGTGAGTATATCTTTGTGGTTAGAGGGCAGTATTTAAGTTTTAGGTCCACACCACAACATTTGTTCGTGCATTGTACGCTAATCTGAAAGTGTGTTACGTAACTTGTAACAGTGTGGGGAGCGACCGTGGTGTACCTGTAGGCTGATTGCAGAAGTAATCTGTAGGCTAGATTGCGCTCAATACATGAGGAATAGTGCTTCAGAATATTGTTTCAATTAAACTTCCGGTTTCGACCGGAAGGAGAAGTAAGATGTGTGAAGAAATGTGACATAATTCAAGACCTTTAAGATGATGCAAAATGTGAAATGTTCTTTGTGGTTCGATTTAATGTAATTCCGATAATAGTGCTTCATAATATTTGTCAATTAAACTTCTACTGACTGAAAGGAGAGGTCAGATTGGGGTCATATCTGTGAACGAAATGTGACATAATTCAAAATCTGAAGATGATGCAAAGATTGTGAAAATTTCTTTCTGGTTCGTGTACACCCCACATGTGGCACACATGCATAACGTCCGTTCAGTCTGAGGCCTTGAGGAGGAATGAATTTATAAGCCTTGTGCAAGTGACCCAGACTTTGACCCCTGTGCGTAGCGACTGTTACTATGCCACGTGATTCGGGGCAAGCTTTTCGCCGCGCCGGACGTAAACGATGCAAACCATGCGTGTTTGAATAGGCCTTTATGTAGTTTCTAAAGAGTTTCGGTGACATGATTTTGCAGGAGTTTCTTTGCAACAAAAGACGAAGTACATGTATTTCGTGTTTTTCTAACGTATAGTGGACAATCAAATACGTCAAAACAGCTGCATTAACTTTAGTTCTAGAAGTTAAACGTTATTAATGCGTTGATCATTGAGTTATATGTTGCAGGTACCAGACCACGCACCGCTGCAGTATTGTTGGTTTCAAAAAGCGGAAAAGCTTGCCCGAATCACGTGACTGGCAACAGAGACTCGGCTGCTGACATCGGTCACGAATAGTCTGGTGCGGGCGCACTATAAACTGATCTGCGGTATCAGTGTTACAGGGTTCCGAGCCGATATGTTAATCAACACGCAAAAGGCTTATTAATAATAATTAAATAGAAAATCATAGTGATGATTTTCTTACGTCATGTTATTAGAGCAATTTAGGAATTTCATATGAAGTCATTCTGAGCTTGGCAACGTTTTTTGTTGGATTAGTTTCACGAGGAATAAGGAGAAGAATAAAAAAATAAAAAAATCAAGAGGTTTTTGCTGTCGCAGGAGGCGTGCTTCACCTAAAAACATGCTATAATCCTTCACAGGTTTTTCTTTAGCCAAGGCGCACACACAACCTGGATGCAATATTGTTTTGTGAAGTAAAAGAATGTCCATTATCTTATATAAGCTAATTTAAAAGGGTACTTTATAATTAATTACTGAGCACTTCAAGTGGCTTGTAGTCTAGGTTACATTGTTCGCCTTCCATGGATACAGACAAGGTTTTGTCAGAATTTTTCGTGATTATTTTTAAATAAAAAAAGTCCAAAATTCATTTTAGAATACAAATGCATATAGGTGCGTTACAATGGCAATGGACAGTTCATAACGCACAAAAGAACACCAAGCAATGGCGCCCCTCATGACAAGCCTCTTTGCGTGGTCTTTTCAGTGTCTGTTGTGCGTTATCCGAGTTGCCGAGTATACGCCTGACCAAAGGTTATTAAACTCCTGGTCTTTTATTGCCATAAACTGAACCAAGTCACACTTTTCATGTGCGTGAGAAAGAGGGCAGAGAGGCAGAGTCCCCTGATATTTCCTCTTTCGAAACAAAGTAATACATTAAAAGTACACTTAATTTATTAGCCCAAAACGAAACATTTAAACCCCATTTGAGCACAGGAATTAAAGGGGTTGGGGATCGCATGTTTAACAGCCTTCATAATATGAAGAAATACCCTCCAAAACACTTCCCCTGTATTAAATTATTTGCCAGGTGGCAAAATATTAGTGGGTTATGGTATGAAACATTGCTCAGTAAATGCACATTTAGGTGCCGCCCCCTTAACAATTTCTTAACATCACGCCAACAAATAAATAAAACAACAATGTGAACAGTATGTTTATACGCAGGCCAGACCTACGGTTGTATTTAACGCATTCTGTACATCCATAATTAATACTGTAGAAATTTACAATGAATAACATTTAATTAACATACTTAAAAGTACAGTATATTATTGGTTATTCAAAAATAACAGTTGTGTCGATATGTAATGGATATCACTTGATGTAAAGCTTCACTAGAAATATATTTGAGGTGCCGTAACATAAAATACCAGCGAAAATATTCTGTTAAATTAAAGAAACAGTACTCTCAGTAATAAGAATGAATATATAGCGATTGCAACAAGTCAATGGGGTAATATTTGCATTTTGTTTTCACGAAGTGACCAATCGTGTGACCTACATACCTTTTAGTGAGAATTGCTTAATACGTTGTTTAACACAGCGCCTCCTGTGCACAGGCGGTCTTGTTTTGTGTTATCACGGAGGACAAATAATCTTGATTACATATTCTATGATAAAGATACAAAGTTACAAACACGTCTTTGTTATTTAAATTAAACCAACCTAAAGGACCTGTAGCATAAATGCCAAATAGTAGTTATTAGCCTAAGTTTCGAACCCTAGCAGGTTCTTTCTCAAAGGCAAACAGTTTTTAAGTTATTTAAGTTATTAGCGCTAGAAAGAAGCAAAATCGAAAATGTTTAATGCTAAAAGTATATGAAATTACGATGTCCAAAAAGTTCTGCTTCAAAGGCGATTATCCTCAAAACATGGATTTGCAGCTGTGTGGGCTGATTCGTCACTTCGTGAAAACGGTGACGAGATTTTGCATCATTGCCCCATTTTTTGCACCATTATCAATGGTGAACTTTCCTTTCCAGATATGTCAGCAGAAAAAAGATTATATTTCGATTATATTTCAACTGACAACAGGACCTGTTTTTCCAACCACAAATCAATAGATGGCGCTGTCAGGTTAACATGTTTCTTTTTATCACATTCTCTATTAATTCCTGTGCACATTTTTCTTCAACGATTGTTACTTTTAATTAAGTCAATTAGATCAACTTCATTATTAGGATCAACGGCCATAACACGTATGTTTACCTATTTATCAGACATACGTAACACCGGGAAATTTTTAACACTAGCACAGTTTGTCGACACCTAAACGTGAAGATTGAAACCCTTACAGTATAATGTGATGCATCTGTCATCTGCATTGAGAGTACAGTGCCGGCGGCTGAGCGCTTAATTAAAATGAAGATGAAAGTTGATCCATGAACTGCCTCGGTATATCAACATATTGATAAGGTGCATGTAACGGTTGAGGTCTGTAGCGCTGATGGGGAATTGTATAAATTGTATTCTCCTAGAAATGATGTGTCACATGGAATCCTATTTTACTTTACGTTTACTTTTCCGGGACTCTCTTTTGGGTGGGTCTTATTAGAATTAGTCATAAACATTTTGATGGCGTTTCTCAGACACTATATCATTAATAACAAAACGATTCATAATAATTAATACTGATGTTATAGGTCTAACGGTTAAAAGCTGGAAAAGGCACCAATGATTAGTCTGCACAATATGATTAAACGCTGGTATTTTTCTTGAAGTGACAGCAGGAGAAACATTGTAAGAAGATTGATAACATCACCCGCTGTACAATATAGTGCTCACATTACAACTGGACAATTTTGTTATTTCTGATTAACCACTCCTATAGCTATACCATACACTTAATTAAAGGAACAATATCCTCACGATCAATATGGCATGGAATGAGAGTGCTGTTTTAGATAAACTCAGTGACTGAAAATAATACTCAACATGATAACGTCATATCACCGTTGCTGATGCATAAAATTTAAATGTCTAGAAATTGTCAGTCACTGTGTTAATCTTAAGTCATGTTTCATTAAAGAATAAAGTGTTACTTTGGAAGTTACTTTGGATGTTTAGTGTCTCTTATTCCCTCATTTCAACCATCATTATACAAAATGACTAAAACTTAAAACTAATGACTGATGCACATTCCAAATGAGCAGATTTATTTTGTGATTACTCACCAATGTATTTGTCAATGTGTTTTACTTCAAAACCATCCCTGTCTGATTTTCCAATGTAAGACTTGGCATCTATCATTGGTTGTGCTTGACGTGCTCGAAGTAAACTACGCTTGGCCATGTTGCTCTGCAAAAGAATAACCTTCTTGAAATCATTGTTTTAAAATTGCAAATACCTCAAAATCTGAACTGTTTTTTTTTTGGGGTAATTTTATCGTACTTATACAGAGGTTTATGTTAATTATATTGAAATCTTTTGTTCTGAGAAATGCGGGTAGGACAAGACATCTTATGCCCAAGTTCAGATAAAAAATTTGTTTTGTATACAACAGTTATTTTCCTAGCTCTGGATTGCTTTTTGTTTGTTCTTCAATTATTTCATGAACACAAATATTTCTATCAAAGTAATTAGATTTAAAGTATCCCCGTAAATGCGACAGCAGAATTTCACACTTACCTTTGATTACTACTGTAGGCCTAAACAATACAATAAGCAGCAGTGTAATTATAAGCAAAAGTAACATGATCACAATCACATGTATGGATCTTATTATGTGTTGCTCTCTTCCTGTTCAGGGCGACGTATGATCCTAACAAAAATTTTGGATACTGTCTTCTGTGACAGTCCCAATGGCAGCCTGATTTGTAGTGGGTCTAGCTGGTGCTGTTGGTCTGTCACTTTGCATTCCTGTTTATGTTTGACCTGTTCCCCCAAAATGAGTAAAATATGAAATACTTTAAACTTTGACGCTTGGAAAAGTCTTCAAAGTCCTTTTTTTTACTAGGTTCAATCAGTTGTGGATCACTTGCTACAGCCATATCATGGATCTAAAATACACTATACACTTATACTTTTTATAGGCCTAGTAAAATTTGTACTTAGAAAAAAACGAAGTAGCCTACAACTGTTGATACTTTATTTATGATGTCAAGAAATAACTAATTTAATATCAATAGTTATAGAATAATAAACTATTCTAATGTTACATCAATTCATACATCAACATGTGTCATTTTCACCTTTGTTGGATGAATCCATAATTTACTGACAAAAACTTTTTGAGGGCGCTATTCTGCCGGTGACAGATTTTTTATTAATTTATTCTCCGTTGTATTTTTTTTTTAATTCACCATAATCAACATTTTCTGCTGTCAATCTTCTTCTTTGGACGTCAAACCTGCACAAATATTAGCCAGGATGTCGACTGACCTGTGATTGTCGAATTTAATTCCTGCTGGTTTGTGATAAATTCATCTACAATTTACGCTGTCTGTGTGACACTGGGATTTTCCAAGATGGTCCCCATTTACAATGTGGCTGTCACGGTAACTATTTTTATCTGCAACTTATCATAGTTATCAGATTTCTTCAGTGAATAGAAAGCTTCCGCTAAAGATAATGCAGAATGGGTTCTACTAGATGTTAACCAACCCTATTCGACTTATTTTGGAAAACATGCTATTTCTGAATATTTCACCGTGCCACCAATGTCAAGACATGATGATCTTCGAATATTCTGGAGATCTATAGCCAGCAACAAACAACATAAATCTGAACTTGATATATCACAGTTATCTATTTTACTGTTCATCTTGCTAAGTGGGACATTAATCCAATCCTGGCCCACCCAGTCATCGTCGTAAACCCAAGCACCTTGTGTTCATTGTGAGATTGGTGTTACAAGCAAGCCGAGCGATCAGCTGTGACTCATGCAATAACTGGGTCACAGTAGATCCACCAGTTTTCTGACGAATTCAATTTATGATAAGCTGGTTGAGACAACACCGACTTTGACTACATCTGTAACAAATGTTCCTTCGATGAGTTTCCATTTTCCAACGAACTGATAAGTCTTTTATCGACGTCAATGTCCACAGCAGCAGTGGGTCTAATCAACTAAATCAACCAAACCTACCCTCTATTGGAGCAAGTAACGGTCATTTCAGTGTTTTAAACGTAAAGGTTTACATTTCATTCATGTAAATGTTAGATCTTTATTACCTAAGATCTCGGAGTTGAGATCTCTTGCTATAGAAACTAACGCTGCAGTTATCTCCATTTCTGAATCCTGGTTGGATGATTCTGTTCCTGACGAAGAGATCAAGGTTGAAGGTTACTCCATCCTGCGTCAAGATAGATCTAGATGTGGTGGTGGGGTATGTGTATTCATTAGAAACAACTAGCCTTCAACACAAGACCGATTTTCAATTTACATCTGGAAGACATTTGGTTTGAGTTGTTACTTCCGAAACTAAACCAATAGTTGTCGGGACTTCTACCGCCCCAAAGTCAGTGTTTTTTTGAACACTTTGAGGAAAGTTTATCTAAAATTCGATCGATTGTGAACTGATAATTTTCTTGACAAGACCTCTAGTCTCACTAGAAAGCTGACCAATATTTTGAATTTATTTAACTGTAAACAACTATTGATACACCTACTCGAGTCACTAGCTCTTCTAGCACAATTTTAGATCATATTATCTGTAACAATAGTGATAAGATTTGTCAGCACGGTACTATTAATATTGGCCTTAGTGACCATCTCATCACTTATTGTACACGCAAGGTGGTGCGAGGTCAAGTTAATCATCACAACGTTGTTAAAATTAGATCTCTTAGAAACTACAGCCCAGCTGTTCTTGTTTCTGAATTGTCTAAGGTTGACTGGGCTGTTGTCCTGAGCTCTAATGATGTTATATAGCATGGATTAATTTTAAATCAATTTTATTAGTATTTTAGACAGATTGCTCCCATCAAAGAAATCCGTCTCAAAAGTAGAACTGAACCTTGGATGAATAACGATATTCTGGACAGTATTAGACAAAGGGATCATTTTTATACATTTTTCGGAAAAATACTGCCGATCTTGAAACTTACAGCAGCTTTTGTCAAATTAGGAATAAGGTACAAAGTAGGCTTGGGCGATATCGATTTTTCATCCACGATATATCGTCAAACATATATCGCGATATTCGATAATACGCGATTATTTTTATTTTTCACGCATGAGTGCTTTAGAGCCGGTAATGACAGGGATGTACCCGTCTACAAACGTCACAATAAATCGCCAGTGCTTACCTGAGAACGTGCAATTGCGCCGTTCATGAGTGCAACATATGGGGTGGGTTTTCGCTACCCTAACCAGAAACAAAACGGCACAGCTACGCGAAAATGCGAACGTAACCAGACAATTGTTTTCAGTTTGTGACATGTTCAGTCATCAACGTTTCTCAAAATAGAACTTACTCGTGAGTGCTAGTAACTTGAAAGATATACTGGTATACGAACAATCACTTAATCATGTTTAACACTTTTTACAATCTGCCATCTTGAAACTAAGCGTAACCGATCACAAAGTTCGGTTTATGTGTTTGGTCAGAACCATGATGTCATATCGCAGCATGCACAACCGAACGAAACGAAAGAACGCAACCAATGACCAAAGCCGAAACATGTATCTGGTTACGGTTGCAAGGCACCCATCGCCATTGGCAAATAATTATGTGGGACAGTTACTGCGTCGTGCATCCCAATCAAATCATCAGCCCAAGTTCACGTGATTACACGTTCCACGTGACTGGGTCATAGTACAAACATGTGATTCAGAAAATGTGGATTATGAGTTACACTATTTTAAATAAACGTCACATGGTTTATCAAGAGTACGTGTATGTGTTTGTCACACGAGACAAGAGTCCCAGTGTCCTATAATCCATCAACTTTGATCGAGCGCTGCCGATCCATGCTTTGATTTAATTCATGATTATGTATTTTTAAGGCAACGCCCATATTCTGCATATATTTAATATATTTAATATACTCACCTGTGGTGCGCCAGCCAAGTCACAGACCACCATGGATAGACAGTGAGACGTAAACATTGTCTCCCATTGACAACAAATACCCATTCAATCCCAACACTTAAATCACTCTTAATAGATTTCTTTGAGTGGCGGTGGTTATTAAACAACACCCTGTCAAGCGGCTCTTTGTACGGAAGCGTTAAAGGCACAACCAAAAAAAAAATTTCAAGTTATTATCTCGCCGCGGCGAGTTACTATCTCGCCGCGGCGAGTTACTGTCTCCTATGCGTTCTCGAATGACGAAAGAGACGTAACACGACAACACGTTCAGGTGTTTTGTGGTGAATTTTAATCTTCTTTATTTATGTGTTGTCATTTACAGGTAAAGTAGCAGTTGGGTAAGTACAAGGGGCATAATTCCCCAACCCAAGCGGATGTCCTAACCCCTGGTGCACTCCCTCTATTTCAAATCTTGAATTGAAAATGTGACACCCAGTGTCCCTAAGAATGTTAACCTATAGTTACGCCATTGTCAAAAGACTTGCTGATTTGTTCCACGCTTCAAACAAAAGAACTAGTGAACTAAACATGGGCTGGAATTCACACTGTTAAAACTGTAAAAATCAACAACAGATGGACTCAACATAGTCTGTCAGCTAAAATGTTGCTCTTTGAAAATTGAATGCATGCAGGTACAAGCACATGTTCAGGGCATCCGTCCGACGCCATTTCTGTAGAAACCATGGCCTCACAGCCTAATCATGGAGGTACAGTCCTCAATTTATGTGGACGAAGCTACAAATACTCAAGTAGACAGTTAACTTATGGTTTAGTTCTGCTCAATTTATGATTCGAAATCCATGAAAAATTACAATGCTCGTACAGTTGAAGAAACACCCTCGGATACTACAAACCCCCATTGCCTGGAATGAAACCAGAATATACACAATGGTATTAGATAATGCATAAGACACATTGATCCATAACGATGTGAAACGATGATGCATATGTATTTCATAGCACACAACAACACGATAAAACCCATGGTGGCAACACAAACTAAACATGTTCCTCTCATTAAACCGTAACGGCGAGAGACCGAACGACCTGTTCGTATCTAGATACATTGCCACGTAATGAAACTCATTCAAACTTATTTCAGATAGCATTAGATATATATGCAAATGGAAAAGTTACTTTAATTACTTTACATGAATTAATCATTATAACTGTTGTTTGTAAACGGACAAGTTACTACTTTCCAAAAGAAATAAAACCCAAAGAACTATTTGGTACGAGATATCCAACATAAACCGTTCCTCACGGGGTCAAGTCAACTTCTGCCCAGATACAGGGAGTGAAATAGACTTGTTTACCAATCTACATTAATCTAGAAGAAACGCACTTATAGTTCATACAATAAGCAAAATATGATTTAAAATTTAGTAAAGATGTTCAACAAGTTGGTGGCGCACAAACTGATCTAATTGAGGTGGATGGCATATTTTCTTTTTGTTATCCATTTTACTTCAGGTACAGTCATGGATTCAAGCGCGTCTCACTCGGAAGATGATCATCCCACAAATACTCAACCTTCAGGACCGTAATCGTCGGGGTGACAAGCTGCAAGTGAAACTCGATGGAAGAAAAACAACTGTACAAAAGTATCAAGAAGAAGATGAAAAGGATGACTCTGACTCAGACTCCGAAGAAGAAAAGTCTGATCTTGGCGTCAAGTACAAAAAGCCAAGATCACCAAACATCAAGAGGTAACAGAAATGCCCAGAAGCAGTCACGTAAGGTCGAAGTTAGCTGGGTCCACGATGGCAGGTCCATGAGAGCTCGCACGGTGGTGGTACCCGCAAATTGGTGGCCAAAAAGTACTTCTTCCCTGGCGGACGATCTGCCAGAGGATTGAGGCCGAACGATGCCTTTCAACTCAGAGTTTCTCACACAATCGCATTGCTGAACACGAAACAGTGTTGGATGTCCACGAAAGAGTGATGCGCTTGGAATTCTCCGATTCCATGTTTACCAACTGAGCCCAGTGTTCAAACCCTTGGGTCTGAGACGTCATCACCTGCAGACAAACGTGTGCCAACAGATGACAGTGGGCAAGACACCATGGTCACCAACAAACAAGGGCAATCAACCTCACTGTCTGGTAGATTCCGTCATCCAGTCTTTCCGCAAACCAGCCAGCCAATCAGCTGGACCCAGAAGAAAATACTCACGAGCTATCAGCGCTGTGAAGTAGGGATGCGACTTATTACATACTGATGTCACTGACAGTGATACTGCACGCTTCGTATTTCAAACAGATCAGGAACAGGTTGTGATTTGTTTGACACTCTCCCTGTTATTCAAGGACTGAGTGACATTGAAAAGGAAAGCGTTGTTAAAGTGCCACCGGTTGAGGAAATTGCCATACTACCTGATCCAGCACCATCCACTTCAGGACCACCCCGGCACCAGTCACCACGCGGCCATCACAATCCCAAATCCTAACAGAATCGCAAACACCACAAGATCACCGACCCACCACCTGAGCAGGCGATTTTGCTTTGCAACGGAATATCTGATCATGAGTGCATATATCTTCACAGGTCAAGTATTTCCGAAGATATGATTGCCACTCAAAAACGCTGACATTGAATACTCATATCAATTTCCGGTTCATTGATGAAGTTGGACGACGCCCAAGGCGTATCTAGGAGGCTATCTGCATTCTGGAAGGGTTTTCCTGAAATCGCAAGCGGAGAATGCGAACGAGTTCCTGTCATCTTTCCTGATATGGGATGGAGGTGGAAGGCAGTTGGAAGGATCCTTCTCAAGGGTCACGCAGATACAGGGTCTACCAATCCAGTTGTCTTGCGCGTTCAGCGTGGCAGTCATTCAAGGTGAAAGCAAAGTAACATCGGAAATACTGCTCGATTCTTTCCGGATGTACCTCAGCGAAACAGACAGGAGGGTCTGATTCTGCGTTGAACGGAGAGGGTTGGATGATGATTCAAGGACGACTTCCTGGACTTGTTGTCTAGAGTAGACTGCCACCCATTCCAGATAAAGACAGCGTCAGACCGGCCATCCTGAGCATTGCCACAAGATTGATACAACAGCCCAAATATGCCATAGACTCATACAAGCACCGCAAGAGAGGGTCTTCGCTTGCTCCTCCCAGACACCGATGCCATAAAGAGAATGTAGTGAGCCAAGAGGCCAACTGCTAGAAAGGTCACCAAACTTCTAAAGCGGAGCCTCAGGACAAGACCAAAGTTCTTCACTGGGCTTCCTGAAGCAATTCATCAGGGGTCTCGATGACAACATGCTGCGGAAATTTCTCAGATTCTTCACTGGGGCTGAGGTCATTTGCACGCCGGCAATCACGGTCGCTTCAACAGATGAGGGGTTCGGGAGAGCCCCAGGCCATTGTGACCGTTGCTTGAATTGCGATCACCTACAGTTCCTACACAGACCTCAGAAGAGTTCATCTCTATTCTCGAATCAAATACCTCAACATGGATGTAGTCTAAGTTCTGAAAGCCCTTATCCGTAGAAACGACGTTTGGGCATACAGTTCTGAGCTAACATGAACGATGATTCCACGTATATATGGATTTGTTTTTGTATTAATCATATAACCCATTCTACTGTAGCATGTTTTGTTTAGTTCTTGACATCTTAGCTTTACTGGTCTGAGTTGCGTCGTTTAACAGATTTTGGGATAACATTATTTTGTTAAGATCTAAGTTCATTATGAAACAAATATGTATTTGTTCTTGACGTTGTTACCTTGTAATCGGGTGTACACCTTTAACGTAATAAGTTTTATATAAGATTTTCAAACTTTCTTGGTCACGTAGCTTAAGTTCTCATTTCATTTGCAATGTAAAGACAGTATCAAGGTCGGTTCATATTCAACGCGAAGGCAAGTGCGTTCACGAATTGAGACCTAAGTCAAGTTTTCATGTTGTGAATTCCTAGAGGTTGAAAACATTTTCAACTCTGTCAAGTATTGCCTCAAATGATTCCTTCGCATCCGCGTCAAGTATGATCCGACCTTTGAGCTTTTTACATTACCGGTTATACTGACAGCAATGCAATGTTTTGTACACTTTGACTCGGAAGCTTTCTGATGTCATTCTCAGTCACTAACCCTTCTTATGTATACTTTGAAGGAGGCAATTTATGACTCAGTGTTCAGATCAAGGATTTAAATTTGGATAATCCCAAATTCGTATAACGACTTCCATTATAACTGATAAGCTTCTCCTTTAGCTCATGATTTTAAACGTTGCTGAGACTACTATCGTTCAGTTCAAGTGAGGCCTAGTTCATAGTTTTTAAGTAATTATTAGTTGTAGTACGTTTCTTCCTGTTAAACGTATGGTTTCCTGAATAACTTCTCTCAGTTTAAGTAGCTCGTAGTTTCTTGAGTTTGTATGCGTTTGTTTCTTGCTGTTAAACTTGTTTTCATAGTTTAATGTATCTTGGGAAATTATCTTCGTAATACTTGAGTGTTCATCAGTTTGTTACATTGCTAAAGTTCATAGTTGTTTAAGTCGTTTGTGTTCCTTGCTCAAGATCTGGATTCACCATTACATGTAACTGGAGAAATTGTTCACAAAAAATAAATGAGGTTGGTTGTTCACACTAAATTGGCTCATTATACACCGTTGCCAGAGTACACGCTATGGTAGGTACGCCGCATGACCAAAATGATTACTTTACTGCTATAGTGATTGGTCCTGACTCACACGAAACATTAGGAATAAGACAGTTATGAATCTTAAGCTGGCCTTTTTTATTTTGTCTTTTATCCATCCGTTTATGAGCCTTTAATTTGGTGATAAAACAGTTTTATATGTGTAAAAGGTAACTTGGTTCTATGTGATCTCAATAACAAATAATAGTTCTAATACGGTACAATGTACAACTCGAAATGTTTACTGGTATTATTATTATTTGTTCACGTTAAGAATAAAAATAAAATGTGTTAAGCATCCGGAAAAAAATAATCCAGGAAGATGGTGTCCAGTAATTGATGGGTTGACTTCTGTACTGACTCGTTATTAACATCTATACTGGCATGCTGACATACTTAAGGTAGTTTACTGACGTTGTAGCCAAGCTATAGATTCGAAATCCATGTATAATAAACATAATAACATCTGTGACTTGAAACAAAACTAACTGGTCTAGAAAATACATAACAAAGTTCGACTCGACGATTGATAGACTATGAATGCACTAGTGATCTGGACAGTCACCGTCTCTAATTAGACCACCATTTCTTAAACAACACGGTTTCTGACGGTTCAGATCCAAGTTGCATAGATAATGAGCAGCGTAACATATCATGAACATCATATGAATATAACTGTGATAGAGTATGATTGTTGTTTAGGATGAAGATTTCATGAAATATAGGTTGGTGTGACATCTCCTTCAGGCTCCCAATTAGGACGTCGTGTTAAAAGTATGCTAAATGTTAATACACATGTATGATGTCGCAACGTCTTTAGGTTTCAACCCCTACCAGATAGCCTGTCTTAAATTGAGGTACAGTTCTTTGGCCTCGTAAGTGTCCGAAGGGGGCTCCACCATGTTCAAGCATGATGATACAACACATTGTGCTCATCTCGGTCTAGGAGACCCTTTCTAGTGCACTGTTTGATGCAGGCATCGATGGTCCGTTATGGGACGGCTCTCAACTTGTCTTCACGTCCAACAACCTCAGGGGTATGGTAGAGGATGAACGGTTTCCCAAGGACTGTTCCTATTCCAGTAGGGCCTTATGCGATGCATGTTCGAATTTTACCGTCTCATCTAAACTGGCCTGAAACAAATTTACACAGGTGAGAAGGGTGAGGTTTCTTTTTCATGTTAAGGTTAAACCCTATCAAATCAAACATCGGTGGCAGGTGGTCCTGGACTTTATATGTACCCCCATTATATCAGAGATGTCAAATTTAGTGGTTATAGGTTATATATACATAACTATTCCTAGCAAGTGAGGAATATATATACTCATGCCTACCTGAACTAGTCTCAAGAAGCAAAAGCGGATGAGATTCTTGTCTGAAAATCAGCGCTGAATCAGCATCATCCTCATCTCGAAAACACGTTAATCCAGTGCTGAGGCATTGCTTTCGAACATTGACCACCGGTTCAATTCGCTGTGTTGCAATGCTCCTGCATAAATGAAGGAACGGTTCACAGCTTCAGGGTCGGCTTGTTCTCCTCTCATTACCTTGCATTACCTCCACATCATTCTGGTTCCTCTGTCAGCCCTTACAATCGCAGGGCATCCACGGCGGAGCTGTACAGCCATCATGAAATAGCCAGCTATCAAGGTCGGTTTACTGTTTGTGTAATAAGCTTCGAGCCAGAGCATATACCTGAAAACCCATCAATACACCCATTAATTGGTATTCCATAAGGCTTGAGTTTATCGTAGCCATCAAGGTGCCACCAGTTGGGTCCTTTGCTAGCGTAGCGGCGACGCCGTAAGCGTCCGGGCTCGACGGATGGCAATACCCTCTGGGTCTAGGATGTGCGGCAACGCACGAACCGTTTCTTGGCTAACTACCAGTCCGTTCTGTATGCACTTAATGTGCATCCATCGTATCCGTGAAGTTTACCGCATTCTCTAGTTCCTTTTCAATAAAGAAAACTACTTCCAAGAGATCAGTCTTGTACTTTCTGCGGTAAAGTCTGTAACGCTTAATACACGCTTTGGTACGACTGCTCAAGATGATCCGTGCCTTCGGGCAAGACAAAACAAGATTTCCTTTTGTTTGAAACCAAGTTCGAAATAAACTAAAACCAGTTTATCCCGCTTCATCTTACTCTAACACCATACATGTGAGAACTATGACAGGCTCAATATGACTGTTGAGATATCATGAATTAATCTATACCATTCGCCGCGGCGAGATAGTAACTCGCCGCGGCGAGATAGTAACGAAATTTTTATTTGGTTGTGGCCTTTAACGCTTCCGTACCTTTGTGATCTGACGGTCGGTTTACTACAGAAATAGTTCGATTTTGTTTCTCCGAAAGCTGAAAAGACTTCCTAAGTTTTTCAATGGAATTCTAGCCAAATGACAATCGAGATTTTGTTTAATCGCGATATATTTTTTCTTCGCGATAATTTTTTCATCGCGATATATTTTTCATCGCGATATATTTTTTCATCGCGATCTGCCGATATCTCGATGATTTAAAAGGTTCGCGATATTCGATATTATCGTGTCATCGCCTAAACCTAGTACAAAGGGACATCAGGCGGGCTAAAGCTGAGTATTCAGCAATAAAATTAATAACACAAAAACACCCAAGAAATTATGGCATCAATTGAAATCTCTGAGGCTATAGTCATGCATCCAAGGTTCAGCCCAGGGTTGTTCTCAACATTGATGACGATCTGTGTTTTGACTCGTATAAAGTTGCTGATCATTTTAACAAGTTTTTACAAATGTTGCTTCCAATTTGTCCAGTAAACTTCCTACCAGTACCAACAGATTTACCACGGATTCTAGTATTTTTAAGGAGTACTATGCAAGTAAAGGAGTTGTTCCTGGTGGTTTTATATTATCTACAGTTACTGAGGACTTCATACTTACTGAACTTACTAATCTCATTATTAGCAAAAGTACTGGTCCCGACAACATTCCTGCCAGATTTCTGAAGGATGGTGCCACTGAATTTAAAAAAACTATCACCTATATAGTTAATCTGTCCATTTCTTCCAGTGTTGTGCCGACGACTTCAAAATTGCCCGTGTTCAACCGCTGTTAAAAAAATGGCAGATCTGATGTCAGCAACTTTGTGTTATTTCTAAATTACTCGAAAGATCAGTGTATGTTCAAGTTGAGGAATACCTTAGGGAAAATAATATTTTATATAATTTTCAATCAGGGTTCAGGTGTTCATTCTCCACTGATACATGTCTCATCCATTTATCTGATCACATCCGTTCTCATATGTCCCTTGGTGATTATACTGGTATGGTCAGCTTGATCTCCAAAGGCATTTGATACTGTGGACCATGTTATACTCTGTAAAAGCTGCTGGCTATGGGATTTGGATCTGTGAAATGGTTTCAATCTTATTTAAATAATAGACAGCAAATAGTCAATGTTAATAAAGTTGAGTCTAAACCACTCTGGCTAACATGTGGTGTGCCCTAAGGCAGCCTATTAGGTCCCCTTTATTGTTATGTTATATTAATGACATGCCAATCAGTGTTAATTGTAAATTACTCCTGTATGCTGATGATAGTGCTCTTCTGGTCTCTGATAAGGATCCTAATGTTATAGCTGCGTCCTTAAGTACAGATTGGAATCATGCAGACATTGGCTTGTTGACAACAAATTATCTCTACATTTGGGTAAAACAGAGTCCATTCTTTTGGAACTAAGCGCAGACTGAAGATGGCTGGTACATTTTCAGTTTATGCAATGGCGAACCAATTAAACCTGCTTCAACTGTGAAATACCTAGGGGTTTCACTAGACCAATGTTTATTGGGTGAGCCTATCGTCAATTCGATTATTAAGAAAACTGGTGATAGACTCAAGTTTCTTTACAGACAGGCTCTTTTCTCAATAAAATTCCGCAAAATGTTATGTTCAGCATTGATTCAATGTTACTTTGGCTACTCATGCTCATCCTGGTATTCTGCACTCATCAAAACTGAAGAACAAACTTCAAATTATGCAAAA
Organism: Zoroaster sp. YZ-2022; assembly: GCA_029582265.1. Lineage (NCBI taxonomy): Eukaryota > Metazoa > Echinodermata > Asteroidea > Forcipulatida > Zoroasteridae > Zoroaster > Zoroaster sp. YZ-2022. The sequence goes on along the minus strand of JAQQFT010000591.1, from coordinate 5,552 downwards.
TAAAATGGTTAGATTTATTCTGGATAAAAGTTCTAGGGCACATATAGGACAGACGGAACTAGATAGACTTGGTTTATTAAATGTCAAGGATAGGGTTACCCAATTGAAACTTAATCATGTGTACAAAATAACTCGTAATATAACACCTAAATATTTGGTGACAATTTTATCAGAGTATCTGATGTACACAATTATAGCACCAGGCATAGTGAATTTAATTTGATCATTCCGGCTTCATCCAGCAATACCTTCTCTGTTACAGCCATCAAAGACTGGAATGCTTTGTCATCTAATATAAAAATACATCTAATTTTCTTTAATAAAAACTAGTTAAGTCCCATCTTTCAACAAAAGCCAAATTAAGTTTACTTTAATATATTTGCTTCGGTGTACTTGTAAAGGTGTGGGGTGGGGTATCCTTAGGGTTGTGGGTTTTCCTCAATTAGCTGTGACCATAGTTTTAAATCAATCTTAGCCCTCAATATACAATTTGTAATCTGGGTATTCCCCAAAAAATTTAAAATGTGTATAGTGTAATTCTTATTTTTTTTTTTATTTAGGTGTGGGCCAATGGATATGTAGTCTGGGTGGTTTCTAATGTCTTTGATGCCTTTAAATGTTGTAATTTGTGCAATATTTTAAGTATTTTGTAAATTGTCCAATTCTTGTATTGTTTTGTTCCTCAGTAAGGGACCCCAATGGAAATAAGCCTGTATAATTGGCTTTTGGGCTATCCCAGATGAAATCAACTGTAATTTAGTTTTCTGTTTGTTTTCTGTATTTTTGTAGTTTTTGTATTATTAGTATGTCATCCATTGTCCTTGTTGATTTTTATCTGAATAAATAATAATAATAATAATAATAATAACTTGATTGAACTGGATGAAAATTCCAAAATTTTATCAGTTATTCTTTACCTCAGTAAAATATAATGTTTTATCTGAATCGATATGGATTTGACAAATTGTTTTATTTGCGCTGCAGCTATCCAGAACCTGGAAAACTGGGAGCCGGAAAACGATTGAGTAATGTAGGCTAACAATGATAATTTTGCATTTATAATGCACCGTCTAATCGAGGCATGCCTATTCCGAGGCGCAACAATTAACACAGCAAAAGTATGAACATGTTACTTGTTTGAAATGTTTTAACCTAATTCATGCAATAAATCCCAATAAATGAACACTTACATAACTAATAAGCCCATAAATTGTTTTAACTTATTTTCTTTTAAAACTGAAGTGAAAGCATCAAGTTACACTTACTGTAAAACGGCACACGATCAGATCTTGCAGTACTCATTATTACTATTAACAGTGTAGTCCATACTGCAACAATCAAAATGGCTGATATAGACAGACAAAACACATGGAGAGCAGATCACATGACCAAATCCCAAACTGTGATTGGGCAAAAGTTCACACAATTTAACAGGAAAACCGAGGCAGTATTGATGCAATTTCTGGTCCACAGAGGGTCTAACACTTTTAGATAACTTTATGTTTTTCTGTGGACTTGACAAAATAACAAAAAAGAGACTTATTTCATGATTTCCATTAAAAGGAAGCTACATGTACATCCTTCTGTGGACAGAACTGTCCACAGAACATTGGTGTGCAAACTGGTAGAAGTCTACAGTAAGATGGCAGTGCCAACACACACACACACACAATCCCGCACGGGGCGTTGTGGGGACAAAATACAAAGGATTTTGGGGATTAAAAACGTTGTGGGGACACACAAAATTTCCCCACAGCTAAGTAATTCCGGATCCCTCTTTTGTTCTCTGTCCCCATAACGCGGCCAGTGCTTGAACACACACACACACAGGCACTGCATTGATTTTGTAGACATAACGCACACTGGCTATGACGCAGCTCTCTGTGGACAAATTCCTACCACATTACATTTGTGGACACCACACACACCAACACTACCGGCATAATTGTGTGGACATAATGCACACTGGCTATGGCGCAGCTCTCTGTGGACAAATTCCTACTACCATTACATTTGTGGACCCCCACACACCAACACTGCTGATATGTGGACCCAAACATGCCACATAACTGTGAGGACCAATTTTTAGGGATTACATGTATATGCTGATGTCATTACCTGTTTGGAAGTTGGGCATATTAAATGTTGCTCCAAAGTGTAGAGCACTAGCAAAATTAGTTATACATACCCGTACATAATGACGTCATGCGCAAGGGGTCTATGGAATAAATGTATAAGTCTTGGATTCATGTGCTTATAGAGAGCGGGGGGATGGCAAATCTGGATTCCTCACTGAGCTAGCTAGTGACAAGACAAATCTTACAAAATAATGAGTTGAAAGAACACACTGTTGGAGGAAACACAATTTTATTGCAGTTCTTCAAACATACACAGGTGTTTTGAGGGGTTTTTACAGAAAAGAAGCAGCTCAAGCACATCGGTGCATTATATACTCACAATTAATTATACAAAATATTCTACTTTGAATGTATGTTGGGTTTCCTTCATGCAACAATTTATCTTTGTATATTTTAAATGTATTTCTATTTTAAATCATAGTGTAGACTTAAGGAAACAAATGTCATGCTCTGACAATTAATATTGAATGTAATTGAGTTGAATTTATGGGCCTAATTAAATTAAATTGTATAAAATTGAATTCATGATAACAAATTCCCCATAGTTTCACTGTACACACATAATTATCATATAAACAACTAAAATAAACAACCATACGTTCATTTGGAACATATTTTAAGTTTTACAGCATTACTTCTCACAGCGGGAGAACTGTTTTTTATAAGGCCAAAAAAAAAAAGATGTTGAGTTGCCCTCCACCGACCGACCCAAAAGTGCTGAAATCTCGGGTCGGGTTTTTTTTTTTTTTCCCGTCATTCATAGGCCTGTTATTAATGAAACTTACCAATTTTCTGTGTATAAAACATAATACGTTTGATTTGTGAAATTTTCCACTTTTTTACCGGTAAATTTACCGGTACCCAAGACTCAATCTACATGTTTTCAAATCGAATGGCCCGGCCTCACATGGTGCACTGCCTTCGCACACACTGTGTGCCAACGATTGCGACTCAATCTACGTTTTCAAATCAAATGGCCTCACACGTTGTGCACTGGCTCCGGCACTGTATGTGTGTCAACGATTGCGACTCAATCTACACGTTTTCAAATCGAATGGCCACTCACATGTTGCATATTGAGCATTGCACGCAATATGGATGAATTTGCTGTGTCAATCACAGCGAAAAGTACAACAAAAATGCTTGGGATACTTTTATTCTGAAGCAAAATTCCTTGCTGATAGGTATACAAATGAAAACATGGTATGTGGTTTTCAGTTCCAATGCATTTCAATCTTAAAATGACAGTCAAGGGGAAATCGACCGACCGACCCTTCAAATATTTTCACTGGAGGGCAACTCAACATTTTTTTTGGGGGGGGGGGCGTAATATGCATTTATATCTGCAGCTAATTGTCTCCAAGCGTTTATACTCGGCATTTGATTGCACTGTAGGCCTTGCACCAGCTATTTTTTCCCAGACTAGCGCCCTATGTTTGACTATCCCACATAAATTTTGACTAGAGTTTTTGATTTTCAAGTAATAGGTTCGTGTAAAATGAAAATAAAAACCTTGTTGTCGTAGGTTTTGACTAAGCCACTGAGAAATACCTAAGGAGCAAGTATGAATAGCCAAAGCACTCTTGACATGGAGTATTTCCACATTGGCACAGTGACTTGTCAAGTCCTACATGCAATTCCCTCCGCTGAGGTGAATTTGGATGAGCTGACAACCCTCTGTTGACATGCCTTCTACCCTAGCTTATTTGTCGGTATTAAAAAAGTTCAACTGCAACATTCTAATGAGGCCTATAAACTATGTTTGAGAAAATGAATGAATGAATTTAAGTCAATATTACATGAATGTTGATGAGACGACTTACTTATTTGCTGGACCCTCCAGTAATAAGATTTGCAAAAACAGTTATACAATGTATAGGGTCTTAAAATAAATAGGAAAGTTCAACTGCAACATTCCAGTACAGCCTATCAATTAAGTCAATATTATATAAAGGTTGATGAGACAATTTACTTATCTGCTGGACCCTCCAGTAATAAGCTTTGTAAAAAAGTTAAATGAGGCCTTAAATAGGAAAGTTCAACTGCAACATAGTACAGCCTATCAACTAAGTCAATATTGTTGAATGTTGATGAGACAATTTACTTATCTGCTGGACTCTCAAGTATAAGCTTTTCAAAAAATATTAAGAGGGGTCTTAAATAAGAATGTTCAACTGCAACATGTACATGAATGTTGATGAGACAATTTACTTATCTGCTGGACCCTCAGTAAGCTTTGCAAAATAATGTTAAGAGGGGTCTTTAGGAAAGTTCAACTGCAACATTCAATAAAGTCTATGAACTATAAAGTCAATATTACATGAATGTTGATGAGACAATTACTTATCTGCTGGACCCTCCAGTAATAAGCTTTGCAAAATAATGTTAAGAGGGTCTAAAGTAGCAAAGTTTAACTGCAACATTCCAGTAAAGCCTATCATCTAAGTCAATATTACATGAATGTTGATGAGACAATTTACTTATCTGCTGGACCCTCGAGTAACAAGCTTTTCAAAATAATGTTAAGAGGGGTCTTTAGGAAAGTTTAACTGCAAAATGCCAATGCAGCCTATCAACTAAGTCAATATTACATGAATGTTGATGAGACAATTTACTTATCTGCTGATTCCTCAGTAATAAGCTTTGCAAAATAATGTTAAGAGGGTCTTTCTTAACTAGGAAAGTTCAACCCAACATTCCAGTACAGCCTATCAACAAAATCGATATTGCTTGAATGTTGATGAGACAATTTACTTATCTGCTGGACCCTCCAGTAATAGGCTTTGCAAAAAATTAGAGGGGTCTAATAGCAACAGTTCAACTGGAAAGTTGCAGTTGAACATTCCTATTTAAGACCCATATCTAGAACTGCAACATTCCATTACAGCCAATCAACTAAGTCAATATTACATGAATGTTGATAATAATAATAATAATGTATAGATTTATATAGCGCACGTATCCACCAACTAAGTGGCGCTCAAGGCGCATTATATTATTATCCCTGCTCATAAGGCTCATAAGGCTCATAAATCATTCCTGAAACCATCTCAGCTCCTGGGAGTATACAGCTCAATTGCTGCCATTTCTAGCGCATAGAGAGCAAACCATCTCTGCCTTCACAGGTACCCATTTAACCCCTGGGTGGAAGAAGCAATTATGGTTAAGTGTCTTGCTCAAGGACACAGGTGTCACGCTGGGCTCGAACCCACATCTGCTGCTGGCAACACCAGAACTTGAGTTCGGTGCGCTGACCGCTCGGCCACGACAATCCACTTTACGTGCATTATACAACACACGGGACCTACGGCTTTACGTCCCATCCGAAGGACGAAGCAATTATGGTTAAATACCTTGCTCAGGATACAAGTGTCCGACCGGGGCTCGAACCCACACCCTGCTGCTGGCAACACC
>JAQQFT010000590.1:0-23090 GCA_029582265.1 Zoroaster sp. YZ-2022 | reverse complement strand
TTCCATGGGTCACCCCTGGGCGCTTTGCGCTGGCCCCCATGGTGTACTGGACAGTCTTGTTCGATTCCGTGTCTCGAATGTGCCAAGACTTTCGTCTTTTGTCGATTTTGACAATTTCACCCATTGTTTCAAAATCATTTCACTTTGTCATGTATCAATGAACTATAAAATAATTATTCTTGAATTTGGTTCAGTAATAAACTTTTAAACGTCTGAAAGTCGACTATAACTTTTGTCCTCGTGAGTTTTCTGGACAAATTTTGGTTCAAGAAAGTCACATGACATTGGTTTTTATAAAACAAAAAAACGACGCATTTTCAGGGGGACTTGTGTGACAATTATATTCTACTTTTGAAAGATCTTTCCAACCATTTTGAAAAACAATGGAAATGTTGAGGGCGTTTTTATCGCCCATTCCGCGACAAAGGCGGTGTGTATTTTTAAATTTTTGAGGTGGCAAATTTGGTTCACTAATTAATGGTTAATTGGCTGCTAGAATAGACGCCATTTTCTTACTCAATATGCAGTATATTGTACGATACCGACTATGAGTGCACTTATCCAAACAAAATGTACCTTCATATTCAATAAATTATGAAATTTATTCTATAATTAAAGACCATACCACTGCACATTTAGTTTTGGGAGGTGACAAATTGGTTCACTAATTAATGGCCAATTAGTTGCTAGAATAGACGCATTTTCTTACTCAATATGCGGTATATTGTACACATACCGACTATAATTGCATCACCCCAAAGAAAATGTACCTTCATGTTCAATAAATTATGAAATTTTGTTTAAATCTTAAAGACCATACCACTGGGCACATTTAATTTTGGAGGTCACAAATTTGGTTCACTAATAATGGATTGCTAGAATAGACGCCATTTTCTTACTCAATATGGTATATGTACAATACCGACTATGATTGCACTTATCCCAAACAAAATGTACCCTTTATATTCAATAAATTATGAAATTTTATTCTATAATCTTAAAGACCATACCATGGGAATTTAATTTGGAGGTGACAAATTTGTTTCACTAATTAATGGTTAATTGGCTGCTAGAATAGATGCCATTTTCTGACGCAAATGCGGTATATTGTACATACCGACTATGATTGCACTTACCCAAAGAAAATGCACCTTCATGTTCAATAAATTCTGAAATTTTGTTTCATAATCTTAAAGACTACCACTGGGCACACTTAATTTTGGAGGTGGTAATTTGGTTCACTAATTAATGGCCAATTAGCTGCTAGAATAGACGCCATTTTCTTACTCAATATGCCGAGCGTGACATGAATTGCCTCTTCAAAGGAATTTTGCAACTTTCTGCAAAAAAAAAGTCCATGCCAAATCAATTAAATTAACCTACTGAAACGTGGAGAAAAGCGTGTTCGAGACAGCACTTCCAAAATAATGAAGGAATTTTACTAACACCCCATCAAAGGGAGTGCACTTTAAAAAGCAAGAGCTAAGGAAAACGCATGAGAAAACCCAACAACATTCTAGACTCAGAAAGGGGAAAGCATAAGCACGATTCGCCTCCCAAAAACAACATGTTCCCCAAAGTAATCATTTTATTGAAAATCCACATGTCATGAATACGTCAACCAGCACCCAGCGTCAATTCCAAGGGGTATTTCAAATACAGAGTATCTTGTTGGGGGATTGCAACAGTTCAAGCTTAAAGCCATTCATAGGTAAAGCTAAACTGAACATTTCTAGATTTCAAGGAAGTGATGTCTATCTTTGGCGACAGTTGGGACAACTGTTTGAAACGTTGGCACTAGACATACCCACAGCAATTTCTGTTCATACTGTGCGCCCAATATTAAGGAATCTGCAGTGCAAATGAAAATTAATTGCAACCAACAACACGATGCTGCTGAATTTTTTTCGCAGCTGATGGTGCCATTTAATGAATCATGTCTAACAACTGAAATAGAAATATGTAAAGTGTAACGTGCCTAAACTGCAATAAAACCCTCCGTTGTTGAAAATTCAATATCAGGTGTATTACCTGTTGCCGCCCAAAGATGTGTCTTGATGAATGTTTGCAACATTACTTTAGCGATGAAATTCTAGGATGTTGATTGCAGTCTTGTAGTCCGAAGTGTAAAAAAATAATTGTTTCTCGTATTGTAAACTGTCCTTCACTATTAGTCGTGCAATTATTAAGATTCCATGCTGTTCATACATTGATCCAAGTGTTGTAATTGATTTGTCAAAGTTCTGTGTCAATAACACACTGCAGTTTATCGTTTGCGTTCAGTTGTTGTCCACGAAGGCAATTCACTAGAAAGTGGCTATTATAAGACATTCATGGTACATTTTCTTTGGGGTACCGGTAATGCAATCATAGTCGGTATGTGTACAATATACCGTATATTGTGAAGAAAATGGCGTCTATTCTAGCAGCTAATTGGCCATTAATTAGTGAACCAAATTAGCCACCTCCAAAATTAAATGTGCCCAGTGGTATGGTCTTTAAGATTATAGAATAAAATTTCATAATTTATTGAACATGAAGGGTACATTTTGTTTCGGTGAGTGCATGTCATGTCTGTGTGTGTACAATATACCGCATATTGCGTAAGAAAATGGCGTCTATTCAGCAGCTAATTAGCCATTAATTAATGAACCAAATTAACCACTCCCAAAAATTTAAATGTGCCAGTGGTATGGTCTTTAAGATTATAGAATAAATTTCATAATTTATTGAACATGAAGGGGACATTTTCTTTGGGGTAAGTGCAATCATAGTTGTATGTGTACAATATACCGCATATTGTAAGAAAATGGCGTCTATTCTAGCAACTAGTTGGCCATTAATTAGTGAACCAAATTTGTCACCTCCAAAATTAAATGTGCCCAGTGGTATGGTCTTTAAGATTATGAAACAAAATTTCATAATTTATTTAACATGAAGCGTACATTTCTTTGGGTAAGTGCAATCATAGTCGGTATGTGTACAATACACCGCATATTGCGTAAGAAAATGGCGTCTATTCTAGCAGCTAATTAGCCATTAATTAGTGAACGAAATTAGCCACCTCCAAAAATTTAAGTGTGCCCAGTGGTATGGTCTTTAAGATTATAGAATAAAATTTCATAATTTATTGAACATGAAGCGTACATTTTCTTTGGGGTACGTGCATCATAGTCGGTATGTGTACAATACACCGCATATTGCGTAAGAAAATGGCGTCTATTCTAGCAGCTAATTAGCCATTAATTAGTGAACCAAATTAGCCACCTCCAAAATTAAGTGTGCCCAGTGGTATGGTCTTTAAGATTATAGAATAAAAGTTCATAATTTATTGAACAGAAGGTACATTTTGTTTGGGTGAGTGCAATCATAGTCGGTATGTGTACAATATACCGCATATTGCGTAAGAAAATGGCGTCTGTTCTAGCAGCTAATTGGCCATTAATTAGTGAACCAAATTAGCCACCTCCAAAATTAATGTGCCAGTGGTATGGTCTTTAAGATTATAGAATAAAATTTCATAATTTATTGAACATGAAGGGTACATTTTGTTTGGAGTGAGTGGAACTTATTCAATATTTGTGTAGTATATACTGAATAATGAGGTCTACGTTGTAGCGGATAATTACTCACTAATTAGTAGCCACATTACCTTGTGTACATTCAAGTATACCCAGTGTTATGATTTTAAGAATATGGAAAAAATTGGTGATAAATATAGATAAGGCCATTTTTTTTAATAACTTGGGTTACGGAATCGCCGCTCGAAAAAATCGCGTTCTGAAAAAATTTTTAAAAAACCGCCCGAAAAATCAAATTTTGTAGTAACAAAAAAAAAAAAAAAAAAAAAAAACACAACACTTACAACAGTGCCACCGATCGCGTACAAAACACCATCGTGTACAAACAATACTTTTAGATCACATTTTTCAAATACACAAGATCCCTACAATACATGTACAGTAAATGTTACACGTACCGTGAGCCAGTGAACGGAGAAAAAATCGCCTACGATGTATGATGGAAACCAGACCAATGTTATGCATTCACGTACAAAAGTGCGAGTCCGTTTATAGACTATACTATTTGCCCATTGTGCAAATCTGTAGAATGCGCTCAACGTTCACACGTGCGCTAGGAACCGGTTACGTATGCCGTGGATCAGTAAATCATGAGCCTCAAATCACGGAGATATCGGTAAATTTGTCTTTATTTGTTTCAATTTTGTTTTTAAAAAATGTTAATTTGGTAAAGTCGACTTTTGTTCTCGCTTAAAAAAGAATATTTTTTATGAATAAAAAAGTTTAGGGTCGCGGCGTAAAGTTAGGGTCGGTCAGAAACCGGAAACAGAACATTTTTTTGCTAAACACTCGCGACATTCATTCAGTGACTTTCGCTTTTGTCTACATAAATTGTGTATAATGTACGTGTTTTAGCCGCCTGCGTGCCTTCGGTATTTTTTTTTTTTTTCGCCCCGCCCGATTTCGTGAGCTCGAAATTCCGTAATCCCGATCATTTTTTTTTTTCGATCCCGCTCATTTTTGTAGCTTACAAATCCGTAATCCAAGTAATAAAAAAACGGCCTAATATAAAATTTCGTTCAAAATATCCAGGAAACATTCTGAAATACAGAGTGCTTATTTCATCACCTTGAACTGCATGGATTCTAATTTTTTGAATACGCGGCTGGGTAGTTTGTGAATCACGGTTGAATTTCTGTCCAATACGCAGCTAGCTTATGTAAACAAACTGTTATCGCAATTATGGGTGATTTTAAATTTTTGCTATGCTAAATCAGTAAAAGTTAAACATTATAGTGACAGTTTTACTTTTGAAATATGTTTGCATATAAATATCAACCAAAAGTCGAGTTAGAAAACTATCAATAATTGAACAATAAAACAGAAACAAGGAATTACCCAGAATTATTGGGAAAGGGAAACCCAAATGGATCTCTTAAAAAATCAAGATGTACCAGTACCTACCTTTGATAAGGCGTCGGGGACGACGACAGTGCGATCTCATCGTCATCACCGCCGCGCACCGATATGTACATTTATTATCATGTACGTACGCTCATGACGTATGCACACTTAACAGTACAGTGTAGTCCCCCCCATATGCCATGCCCCACCGCGCCGCGGCAGTGGCCCTAGTTTGTATGACTATGTACGTACCTATATAGTACGAACACTAGAATCACACAATAGCTGGTTGAACGATATTTTGCCATGATCGAGCAAGTGTATTTTCATCGAATTTTGTCTTAGAAAATTTGCTACCACTACAGTTGAGAAGATGATCTCATGTCTTTCCTCCAGTCATCGTTTTATTACTGATAACTACAGTAGGACTACATATTAATAGTGGTAAATATGTATTATGAATATGAGTTATGTATGTAGCCTATTTTCAGTTGTGACAAACAGCTCTAGTCTAATGTAGTAGGCCTAGGCTAGTATTTTAGTAGGGTTTTCAGTTGAAAATTATTCCTAAACCAATATACTCGTATTATATCAAATTGAAGGTCTTGATGAAAGAAATACAATGGTTTTAAATCAAGAAAATCGGACGAGTATTTTTGAGGAATCATGTTTTATTTAATCGACAGTATACAGCATTATGAACAGATGAAGTCCGACTGTCCATCATGTCCATACACTGTGTACATCCCTAATGGCAACAAAACGTTGAATCAGCCCACACACCCATCCCCGAAAAAGTTAGTTGTTTACCCCCATTTTTAAGGGTTAAAATATGTCAAATATAAATTATCGTAATGGTGGAAAGATGTAATTAACATTTATTTTTCAACTTGAAAAATTTCTAAATTGTTTTTTAATTTATTTCAAAACCTTGGTTTTAAAACAGGGAATGGAGTGAGGTTATGTAAAAGCCTTATTAATATGGCCCTTTTAGTCAAATAAAATTTAGCCTGTTTTGGTCGATTCTAAATTAAACTTCGGGTTAATTTTTCCCCGTTTCAAAAACATAAAAGTGATATCCAAAAGTAAAATGGTGTTATTTATTTCTTTGTTTTTTTATAATTATATAAAAAAAAAATTTTTAATTAATTATCAGGGGAATTATTTTAATTTTTTTGAACATTGCTCACAATTTATACCCCATTTGGTGGGTGTTGGGAGGAAGCCCAATAAAAAAATAATAAAATTTAAAATATTAAAAATGGAAATTTTTTAATTTAATTAAAAAAATTTTTTAATTAAAAATTTTTGGCTTATTTTTCAGTGTTTCAACACGTATGCAAAAATGCGTTGCCCCGAAAATGTCTGTATTTCCCAGTAATAACGAAAAGGGCTGAAAATGCTTTCCAAAAGAGGGAAATTTAATTGTGTAACCCTATTAAAGTTTCAAAAAAAAATTTTCAGATTAAAAAAGGTCATTTAACATTTAAATTGCAAAAATTTACAATGCATCTTCAGTTTTCCAAAATAACCATTAGGATGTGTAGAGGTGTAACACGCCTCCGTTGAAAACATGGTGGTAATAAAGAAAAACAAGAAATAATACCCTGAGACTTTTTAAAAAGTCTCTTTTCTTTCAAATTGTTCTATAAGGGAATTTTTCCCATGGGCCAGCATCAATTTCATGCAACTGGCTAGCCTGGGTAAAATTTTAAAAAACCCCAATTAAAGATTTCGTTTAAAATTCTTCCCGGAAAACTTCAAAACACGCCGCCCTAAGGCTGGGAATCGGTAATTAATTTTTTGGGTTTAAAACACCCAAACCACACCAAAAGGTTTTCCCCAAAAGAAATCTACAATTTAGCTGAAAAAGATCTATTCATTTTAGTTTTTATACCCCCACCGAAACTTCAGTTACCCAGGTCTACCCAAGCTGGATTAAAGAGTATGAGGATAGGGGAGGTCCTCAATTTCAGAATTTATTTTTTAATTTTTAAAGGGCTTAGCAATGACAAATAATGTTCAATAGGTATATTTAATTCATTTAAAAAATTTCTAATTTCTTAGAATAAACATAACTGATACAACAGTCAAAAATTGAGCCCAGGTTAAGGATGTTTAATAATTTAACAAATTCCTTTTAATGAAAAGCGAAAGGGGTTGGCTTGTGGAAAAAATTTAAAAATTTAAATTTTCATAAAATTTTGGAAAAAAAAAATAATTTTTTAAAAAGGACCCCTTGGAAATTAAGTTGTCTAATTTGAAATTTGGAAACAAAACAAAAAATGATCTTTATTGTTGCCCATTTTGACTTTTTTTGTTGTTGTAATAATTTGAAGGACAAATGAAGGCAAAACGAAAATGCAAAAAAAGGGTTTTAAACGGCACCCTTTAAATAGTTTTCTCCCCATCAAAAGACCGCCCCGCCATGGGAAACTTAAATAATAGACAGAACAGAACAGATGTCAAAAAACAATTCACGGGGTTTAATTTAGAGAAGGGTTTAAGCCAAATTTTTCACTTAAAGCCAAAATAGTAAGATTGGTTTGTTTGAAAGAAAATAAGGAAAGGCAAAAACATTTTAGGCCCAAAGCATAGGTTTTGATGTTTTTAACCGGGGAAAAACCCGATGTCAGCCCTGTTAGTCCAGCGAACGGTTGGATGATTTTGCGCTGATCAAGCGGCTTGTGTGGGCTCATCTGTTGAACGGGAATTTAATATGTTTTGGCCAAAAAATTTTAACAAAATATTTTTTTTAAAACTGTTGAATTTTAATATCACCCCTTCTTGGACAAAAATTTACAAATTATGCTTTTTATTGAAATTATTTCCTCAGTTAAAATCCGCTTCCCGTTCGAGAGCAAATTCACGGTCGTTCCCGGATGAAAACATGCCCAAAGATGGGGCGAGACATTAAGTACCCTGCAGAGCACCATTTATGGAAATTAGCGTTTGGAAACATTTTCCAAAAGGGCTCGGGAAGGTTCAGAAAATTATTAGATTAAAAAAATTTTGGGGGGTTGGGAGCGTTCCACAAAACAAAAACCCCCAGGGAAAAAAAATTTTAAAAAAAATTTTTGCCCGTCGTTCGTCAAACGCATAGAAACAACCAACACAACTTTTTAATAAAAATTCAATTTGGTTAGATTTCATGTAACTTTTACGAAGAGTTCAGCTATAAATGACTAAATCATGCTATGTAGCCCTGAACCCTTTTTTACGTTCGAAAGGCCCGACCAAGAGCTTCCGTTCGTAACCCAAATTGCCCCAATTTTCTCCTTACCGTCTTCGTGCTGAACGGAATGCAGGCACTGTAACTTAACTGCCTCTGGTGAACGATTTTGTTGAAAGACGTCTGCAGAGTATTTCCAGACATTCAGTAACGCCAATCTGTGTACAAACTGTTCATGCCGCTCATGCTGAATAAGCGCATGAGCCGATGACCTTGGGGTCAGAACATCGATGCGCGCGGAACACTCAGGCGCAAGGGCCATTACTGGATTTACACAGTGCTGAGACGCGTTCTGTCACGCATTGATGTTCTGACCCAAGGTCATCGTCTATGCATTATTCAGCATGAACGCATGAAAGTTTGTACACAGATTGCCGTCTGTTTGAGAAATGTCTGGGAAATACTTTTTTAGACATCTTTCAACAAAAATCGCTTTCTCCAAGAGGCAGTTAGTTACAGTGCCTGCATTTCCTCGGTTCAGCCAACGTAAGACAGGTAAAAAGGAGAAAATTCAGTGCAAACTCTTACAGGTATACTAACAGGAAGAACTCTTGGTCAGACCTTATCGTAAGTGTACTGTGATAGGGTCCTATCAGGGCTAACCACGGTGAAAGCTCAGGTTTTATGAATGAGCCACTCGCCCCGCCCAGCCTTCGTGAAGTGTTCCGAGATCGCGGCATTCTGCTCCAAAATTTGGCGTGTCTGCTGAAGGCATCCACTTCAGAGCTGTCTCCGCCCTGAGTACATTGTGATTGACATGAAAATGGTTTCCATATTAAGTCAAAGGGCTCTTTACAAGCTATGCTTGCTCGATCTCCATAACTACTCTACAAACCAAGTTACGAAGAGATAAAAATTAAACACTGCTTTTGAGGTGAAACCTTCTAAGTTGAAAGAGTAGTGTTGAATGAATTTTACACCTTTTTTCTATCATATGTGAAAGTTTTAAATGAATTGTGTGTAGTTTTGAGCGAGAGTGTATTTTTACACCCTTCAAAGTTTTATGAGGGAAACGAGACTAACGACGGCGGTGTATCACGGTGTGTAGGCTGATTCAACGGTTTGTTGCCATTAGGATGTACACAGTGTATGGACAGTCGACTTCATCGAATGCTGTATACTTGATTAAATAAACAGGATTCCTCAAAAATATCGTCCGATTTTCTTGATTTAAAACCATTGTATTTCTTCATCAAGACCTTCAATTTGATATAAATATTGAGTATATTGGTTTAGGAATAATTTTTCAACTGAAAACGCTACTCTTAGTCTTACTCTAAGGGGACTGACATCCTTACTACTTAAGGCTTTTTGTAATAAAATATTGTTTTTGAGACACACCTGGGGTAGAATGTCGATCTGCGCCACAATTTTCATTAAATATAACCAATATTTCAATAATGTAATCTACTCTACCTGGTAAAGTGGAGAACCTCCTACATATGGATGATGATGGACATATATCGTCCATGTAACGTAATTCACTGCACCGTGAAATGACGCACCTATTTTTGGCTTAACATTTCTCGAAAACTTACAAAATTATGGCGACATTGGTTGCATAAACCCTTATCTAAGTCATGCTTGTTACAGAAATACAAATTAGAGTGAAATTGTATGATTTACTGGAAAGTTAGTGCTTGTGAAAGTGGAAAAGTTGTTTAATCACTGATTTTACTAGATACAAATAGAAACGCATTTCCGGAATATAAGCCGCGCTTTATACGCTGATTTTGACACGATAAAAGTTGCCTGCGGTTTATACGCCGTGCGGCTTGTACCCGAGTATGAATCTGAAGAACAAAACACAATGCACAATTACAAAAATCGTTGGTAAACAGACAGAAACAGAAACCTAAAACCTTTATTGTTCGTAGCTAAAAATGGTCGGGTCATTGTCAGTTTTAGTGAGGGGACCTCGATACACACAGATTTATTCAAATTTTGAAAACCATTGAACGCTTAGGCCAGCAACATCAGAATCCACGACGATCGTAGTCTATGCCATGCGTGTACCAGAGAGCCAATGGGAAAATTGCTATATCGTAGTCTGTGGAAGGAGCCAATAGGAAAATTCGCTACGCTGGCAGGCGATGAGTCATCGCTTCGCTGGTTGCCGCTAGTGATTACATGTACGCCAGCAGAAAGCAGGCAACCAGCGGACGACGCTCGACATTCCCGAACGCCGTAAATAGTGATACAGGACGGAACAGCAAAATAAAATGGTGCAGAATTTGATAATGCTCAGAAAGCTACCCGTTATGCTGCCACCAAACTTGGGGAACTTAACGATTTGTAAAATATGCAGCACAGTTTTCCCATTAGCCATGGTGGCCTTAACGATGTCAAGAAACACGTGGAGTCAAGAAACATCGATCCACAAGCAGTGCTGATTCCTGTACATGCACGTATGTATTTCGGACACGCGAAAATGTGCCAAACTTTACTATTAGTATTGCTAATTTTCACTTGTCAAGGTTGGCAGGTTGCTATTGTGTCTCTTTTAATACATTTTTTACTTCGAAGCAACACAATGACCCCTTTATGACCCCCTGTATGGCACCGACAATGAGTGGCGTCCCGGGCCTCTGTGTGATGCGCTTATAGAGTGGCTTATATGTTGACATGAATTTGTTTTGGTGATTTTGGGGTAGTGCGGCTTATCAGCTGGCTTATATTCGGGAAAATTTCGGTAAGAGATTTACATTGACCTCATTTTTTCCTACGAACATCTGTGATTTTATTGTTCTATGCTGTCAACAGCTGTTGTCTGTGGAAACCAAAATATCTGAATGCTTTGCATTTAATGACTTTTAAAGAAATGCTGATCCTCAAAATGGACACATTCCTTATAACAGAGAACAAGACTACTTAATTTGTTGGTGTTTATTTCACGGTAGTGGAAAATTATTGAGAAAATGAAACATTAATATCATGGTTAGAAAAGAAATCTTTATTTGACAAAATGTTAACAGCATTTTATACATTTCAAAGTTTAACCTCCCTAGGTTTAACACTCAAAGACACTCAAAATTTGTATGTCTCACTTAACCCATTGACTTTGTGCAGTGCACTCAAATACATGTCAGCACATGTGGCTGTGATAGAGGTCAAACCCAAAGACACTCAAAATTTGTATGTAACTCCTAACCCATTGACTTTGTGTAGGCACAAAGGTCAAACCAAAACCACTGACAGTACATACACAGCTCTGTGTGACTCTGGTTTGATCTACCAATTGCAATGCAACCAAAAATACTCAAGTGAGTGTCTGTGGAATGGTTAACTGGGCCAAATTTCAGCCTGGGCATAGGAGGGTTAAGTACTTTTGCAAAAATTTTAACCACCTTCCATTTTATTGGTCTTTCAGAATATTGATTAAAAGTTTTGAGAGCTTCTCCAAATGATACCATTTTATTTTAAAATCGAAACAATATTTTTATTTTCAAGATTAAAACAATTTTACAACCATCTGGAATAAGATGAAACATGATTCAACTGTTTTTCTCTTGGGTACATTTCTGTCGCCCCATGAACTTTAACAGTTTGGGGTGAGTCATTATACCAACATCTATTTTCTGATGACCACAATTCTGTGCGTCACAAAAACGGCACTCAAGACGTCCAGCATATGATCATGCATTGAAATTAGCATTTACAAGAGAATCCTTCACTGAAACAAACAAACACCAACCGCTAATTTCATTTGTGTTACCGTCCAGTTGATTATATATAACCTTAGGTGCGCATTTAGGTAAATTGAGGATACTTCAAATTATTCCAGGATATTTATTTCATGAAAAATCAGGCATTTTGGTATACGATGACTTCCTCAGTCATGTCAGTCTGATCTTGTAAACTCCACAATTAGTGACCAACACAGTCATTGTACATGCGTATGGCAACTATAATAGGATCCTTCTATTTTCTGAAGGGAGGATTTTTTAGAAGGAATCAAGTCCGAAAACCATCATAAAAGTGGATTTTAAAGATAGTTTTCGCTTCTGTACCACCAAAATTTCCTCATTTTTTTGGGTGCATACAAAGTTGCATTTCTGTTTACTGGCAGATTTAAAATGGCTGGGTGCCGTTGGTCAAATAATGTTAATTATGTAGCCCATTTTATGCATGGTTTTACCAAAGTGTAGCTCAATTGTATATTAACCATGGGTTTGTGTTCATGCTGTTTTATGGTTTAAATAAAATGGCCCTTTGGAAAAAAAAAAAGTAGGGCATAATTTATATTTTGTTGCTAGAATTACTCCCAAGACATGTTTTCCATTCCCATGCAGAATTTAACTTTCCTACAATGACTTAGAAATGGCCAAAAAACGACCAAACTTACACCGGTTTTCTTGAAACACAATTTTGCACATTAATTAATCAAATATTCCACTATCGATTTCTGACTCAAGATAAATTCTGAGGTGTTCATTTAAGATATTTGAATCTTACAAAATATGTTGGATAACGTCATCAGTAATTAAAGTGCAGAACATAATATGTACGTGTAGTATTTGTAAACAAACACTGAAAAGAATAATCTGTAAATGGTTTGTGGTACATGTACATTATCTTGTTAAATATTTGGCATTGATTGCTCCAGCATGTTCACACACGAAATGCAAAGAAACACATTCTTGTTGTGTAGTTTTCACAGACAGTATCAGAAAATGCTTAAAGACATATGCCCATGTTTTTCTCTAGCTTAACAGCAATTTCCTGACTTTTTCATCTGACTAAATAGCTCTTTACTCAAAATGGAAAAAGTGCTTTAAAATTACACTTTCTCAAAATAGTCTTGAGAAGCATGGTTTTACAGTAAATATGTACTGAAAAATTTATTGTGGGTCCTGAAAACTATTTTGTGACATACATGTACATGTACCTCATTTCAAAGTATTTGTTTTCCTTTCTAAAATTTTACTTACTGGTAAAACACAGGCAATACATCTTAACACACTGCTTTGCATAAAATGTTTGACTGTGAATAACAACAGTGGAATGTCTAGAAAAGAGGTCATTGAGGTTATCTGAAAAATGGTAATCTCTTCACAGACCTGACAAGTTGGAAATGCTAGGTGTACATGTACTGTATGTACATGTACATGTTCAGAACAGTGTACAGAAATTGTTGAAATTTGTCCGATCATGACAGCTTGGGACTAACTGTTAAGATATTATTTTGTAACCTGTAAAAGTGTTTTCCTATTTTGTAGTCGGTGCACCACAGCACACAAAGGTTTTGTGTTTCAACAAAGAAAATTTTTTGTTGAGATAGGTCTTGGGCGATGACACAATATATCAATATCGCAATATTTTTTATTCGATTACTTTTCAAATTATCGATATCGGCAAATCACGAGTGAAAAAATATATCGTGAAGAAAAATATATCGCGATTAAAAATTCTCGATTGTCAGTCTGGGTCAGAAATTCCATGGAAAAATTTAGGAAGTTTTCTTCTCACTGTTATACCATACTGGGACTCTTGTCTAGTGACAAAACACACACTACTCTTGATAAACCACGTGACGCTTTATTTAAAATAGTGTGAGTACAATCCAAACTCAATCCAAATTTTCCAGCGCAAATGACGGTCACAATCACATGGTTTTATATTATCCACGTACTATGCCATAGTCGAATGCGAAGCCAGTGGAACTCAGGCTGATGATTTGATTGGGACGCAAGCAACCGTCCCACATAATTATTACACAACGAATTTGCTAATGGTCATGGTGCACGTGACATGCGCGATTCCACATGTCTCGGTAGCACATGGCCAGATTTCCGTTTGAAAGTGCGTAATTCCGTTTCAAAAATCTAATCCGTTTCAGCTGAAAAATTCGTTTCACATTTTTTCAATACATAAAGTGCATTTAAACATACACCTGTAACAGACAGTACATAAAATTGTAAATGAAAGGATAATGCATTGTTTAATAATTAACTAGCAAAGGGTCACAGTTGTTTTATGCTGAAATGTATCTTATTGCCAGTTGTTTATCAACGGCCGATCTATTTATGTACATGTAGATTAACTTCCTCAGTCATTAATACGCACCGCCACCCCACCACACACATAAGAAACATGCAACAGCCGTCACGCCACTTCACGCTACACACATCACATGAAGCGAAATTTATGTCCGCCATTTTTTTCACGTTAACTAGTGTCAAAATAGGATAGTTTACGTAGGTTTTTGACCTGTATAAGGAATACACAACATACATTTCACTAGAGCCAAAGTTAGATATAAAAGAATGGTTGATGATTGAACGGAGAAAATAAACCGCCAATGTTGCAAAGACACCGCGTAGAGCGCATCGTGGGTGTGATGATTTTCACCGCAGCGCTGACCGAAAGCTACGGCGTATATGCATGTCGGTCTCCCCATGTCTGTCACGCTCGCTAACGGTGATTCGTGAATATGATTTGTTGCTCTAATCTTGTCAACGCAGCGTTACATGTATGTGGCTCATCTGTTGAATCTGGTTGAATTAATCATCAACAATTGTTTTGGACCAATAAATTTTACAAATTTATGTTTTTTATCAATAAAATTGCAGATTATTTCCTTCAGATTCAAATCCGCTCGTTAGGAGCGTTAATCATCGCTTTTCGCATCGCGAAAATCATTGGCCCTAAGCACTGGCAATTATTGTGACGCTCGTGTTATATGGGTACATTCCTGTTATTATCGGCTCTAAAGCACTCATGCTACGAAAAATAAATAATCGCGATATTATCGTACGATATATGATATAAAACACATATAATGGATTTTTCTCTAGCGTTAGCAGTTTTCAATGGTTGTAATTTTTTTCTGAAACCACCCAAAGAATTTTCAATATTTGAATAGACATGCATGTTATCCTAAAGATAATTTGAGTTGATTATTACTATTTTTTATACCCTAAATTCCTATCAACAAATGGACGGAAAAGTGAGGTAACTTTTTCCGTCCAATTTTTATGGAAATTTGAGGTGAAAAAATAATAAAAATAAAATAAATCAATTCAAATTAGTTCCAGTATAAGCCGATGTCCATTCACATGTTGATTGGTTGGTTTCAGGTACTTAAAAATAAATAACAACCATTGGAAAATCTAACGGACGGATGCAAAGTGGCCCCTTTATTGTGTTTTATGTCATATGTTTGACGATATATCGGGATGAAAATATTGATATCGTCAGCCAGTGCGATGTAATTATTGAAATGTGAGCTTTGTTTTAAATGTGTGTAAATTTATTACAACAATACAATGTTTTGTTTTAATGTTACAGAGTATGATATGCTTAAGTGGAAGTGTTTGGAGTTAATTTTGAAACATGATTTTGCAATTCTACCTCCCTCTCTATAGGGGCTCACTTTATCATTGTTGACAGCATGGAACTCATCTTTCATTTTAGAAAGAAGTTTTGTTAAAGCTGACCAAATATCCCAGAATCTACTCATCATCTGTAATTCATGTCATGGTGTGCAGGATGCTCGGTTTCTATAACACGCCGACCATGGGTTGAACTCGAATAAATATGAAAAATATCAGTTTTGCTGAATATAAACCCGTTGTTGTGTAGCAAAACTAAGTCTACGGAAAATCTGTACCACTTTCACTATTATATCAAGTTTATTTACTTAGATTTCTGAGATTATTTCCCAAATGACACGCAACTATGCTAAATATGTAAACAGTGGACAACAATAGAACAAAAGCATAAACACAAAAACAACAAAAACAAAAAACAAAGCGTGGTTAAATTAATTTCAGTGGCCTTTTGTCAATATACACGAAACGATTGGTCCTTTTCATAAATAAGTTTTATTTATCTTCTTTAATCATAATCGCAAGATTTGTTAAAAATAAATCAGGTGCGATTAGGTTTGCGATGACACATAATATCGAATATCGCGATATTTATTTTTATTCGATTATGATATCGAACTTTTCAAATTATCGGGATATCGGCAAATCACGATGAAAAATATATCGCGATGAACAAATATATCGCGATTAAAACAATTTCGATTGTCAGTCGGTCAGAAATTCCATGGAAAAATCTAGGAAGTTTTCTTCTCTATAGGCCTATTATACCATACTGGGACTTTGTCTAGTGACAAAACACATACAGTACCGGCCGCAAGGTATTCCAAACCTCGCAGTGACAAACGCATAGTACCCACGTCAAACCGCGATGCGTGGCGAATCGGGGCTACTCGGTGCCCGCTGGGATTCTCAGGGCAAAGGGCCTGCGTAGCTGGGCATAAGTGTGCCGTGGCAACTTTCTGGGGCACACGGCCCAACAAAACCAAGCACATCTTTACGCGGATGAACATGAATACCTGATATGTTAACAGCATAGTGTGCCTACTTGTGCTATAACACTGTATGATCATGGTTTTTCTACCATGCTTGTTATGGTCGGTCTCACTTTATTTTGCTATGAATTTTCCTTATAAAATAATTCTAAATACATGTACCAATTTCGAAGTATCGATTCCGGAATATAAGCCGGGCTTATACGTTGATTTTGACATCGGTAAAGTTGCTGCGGCTTATACGCGGGTGCTTATACGAGGTATGAATCTTGAAGAACAAAACACAATGCACATTAAGAAAAATCGTGAACAGACAGAAACAGAAACCTAAAACCTTTATTGTTCGTAGAAAATGGTCTGGTCATTGTCAGTTTAGCAGTGAGCGGACCTCGATACACAGATTTATTCAAACTTGAAAAACCTGCAAACGCTTAGCGCCAGTGACATCAGAATCCACGCTGAGATCGAGTCTATGCCACGGTACCAGAGAGCCAATGGGAAATTCGCTATATTGTTAGTCATGGAAGGAGCCAATAGGAAAATTCACGCTGGCAGGCGATGAGTCATCGCTTCGTTGGTTGCCGCTAGTGATTACAATGTCTGCAGAAAGCAGGCAACCAGAAGTGCAGTTGATGTTTTTGCCGTCGATAGTCAACCGTCGATAGGACGGAGTTTTGGAAATCCTAAATGAAACCCATGTAACTTATGTTTTATTTATAATATTTTCAGACGAAAACAAAAATGTATGTACATTTAAATAATGATATTCTACAAAAAGGGCACCACGGCCAACGGTGAAAAGGGCACGGTATTTATGGTCGAAATGGGCATTTTTCGAGGGCACGACGGTCAGCTCAAGGCATACAGCGCCGTGGCGCGTAAATCCAGGCCTGCGTCCTTTATGCTTTGATGTTTTCACTTGTTACACCGAGTTTGCGCCAGTGAATGATCGATATCTTCAAAACGGTACCTGTTTGGGAAATGAAAATTACACATTGGATAGTTTATTAGTTACTTTGCCTTGGTATGGGTATACGATACCTCCTGATCACTTGAACCCACGCAACAACCAAGTTTCACGTGTCAATGATTGACAACAAAGCCCCTTATCAGTCCACGCAGTGTAGACTGTGCGGCCATCTGCTGGCCCCGCAAATCTTCTCACCGGCACGGTACTTTTAGGGTACCACATGCAGCTGGGATTTTTGGGGATCCACGGCACGATATCGAAGCCCACGGTTACCGGCGATTTGTAATTACTTGCGGCCGGTACTGTACACTACCGGGTACTTTGATAAACCACGGACGCTTATTTAAAATAGTGTGAGTACAATCCAAACTCGGTCAAATTATCCAAAGTGCAAATGACGTGTCACAATCACATGGTTTTATATTATCCACGTACTACATGTATGCGCATACAGGAATAAACCTAGTCACGTGAGATGACATAGTCACGGAACGCAGTCACGTGAACTCAGGCTGATGATTTGATTGGGACGCACGACTAAGAACCGTCCCATTACAATGTAACGCAAACAATTTGCCAATGGTCATGGTGCATTAGTGAACGCGCAATTCCATCAATGTATGTCTCCGTAAGCACTGGCAATTTATTGTGACGCTGTTATATGGGTACATTCCTCGTTATCGGCTCTAAAGCACTAATGCGTGAACAAAATACTCGCGAGATTATCGGAAAACGCGATATATGTTTGACGTATGATATCGTGGATGAAAAATATCGATGATCGCTCGCCTAGTTGGAAGTCAGTTTTAAGGTTTTGCCAGCATAGGCCATTCAAAATTTATTAGCTTAATCAATTTGGAAGAAAATGTATGATCTCAAGTCAGTGTCTAAGTAAATTGTAGGCCTGTGCGAATAATTTGATTATTCAATATTCGCGAATAGTTGCTAATCGCACTCGTATTCGCGGTATTTGAATTATTCGATATGGCGAGGTGCGAATACCGGCAACTATTCGCGAATAATGACCAATTGCCTTCCAAACCATCCATAACTTGTGGTCGGAAGTGTTTGCTAACTATTCGCAAACCACCTATTTGTGAGTAATCCTATTAAGCTGGCAATTACAGTTTTGTCTAGTCATGGGAGTAAGCATTGTAGTGTTTGTAACTAGTAATGCCTTTGAGGAAGCCGACAAGTCAGGCTGGCTGTCTGTGACTGCAGCGTGTACCTGCAATAATGCATTGCCTTTACACAACATAAAAATTGGGTCGTGAACTGTTCGTGAACTATTCGAAATACTATTCCATGAGCAATGCTGCCAATTATACTGTTCTGTCCAGGCACTGCTGGTAGTTGACGCATTGTAGTATTCGTGAATAGTACTCACGAGTAGTGCCTTTGAGGGAGTTACAGGGCAGCCTGGATGGCTGTGACTGCATCGACTGTAAAAGTAGCAAAAATAAACTTAAAAGTAGCATAAACTGAAGGTAATACTAATTAAATTTGAACACTACAAAATCATGTAACGCTTTTGTTTTTGAAGAAAGTGGAGATGATGAATTAATGATTAAACAACTGCTATTAATGTTTCATGTTGTTTATTTATTACACATGGATTTGTTTGAAATTGTCAATTTATTTTCATAAATATTAACTACGTAAAAGCATGGTCTTTGGTGACTGTCTTTCGCATTGTGGTGTAATTGCCTTTGCACTTGCAGGTAACGTAGGTCTACTGATGAGTAATGATAAATCCACCGATCCACTTATTGCAATGCATGACGAATTGTTTGCCACGCCCATTTGGTTCCCAAGAAAAGTTTGTCCAATAATGATAACGTATTGCGGTGAACACAAGTCAATCACAAAACGCACAGGCGTCAGACAAAATCAGTTCAGGTACACTCACCACGCATGCGTGCTGAACCAAAGGTTTAAGCATAGTGCGGGCACACTACGGAAGCAGCTTTGGACGTAAACAATGAACATGTCTAAAAGTGCCCCTGCATGAGCATAAACACATACATGTACTGCTTGCATGGTTATTTATTTTGTGTATAGGACTAGGCTAATCGATTTGAAATAACAGGGTGACCGCAACTTATTGGTATTTTTAATGGCGACTTAAATATAAACAAGATCTATTCAATGCGTTCATTTTATGGGGTTTAGGTGGACTTCCTCTGTTGACATGGGATGAACGTAATCGGGACTTAGCACTGGCTCAATGTGCACTGTTAATGCTAATTTGTGCTGAAGTTTCCCACGCTCCAGAGTAATAACTCGACGGCGATTGGATTTTCACTTACGAAAATGTATTATTTCGAGTACAATTTGCAAGAAATAAAGAAAACAACAGGCATGAAAGAGCTGTAATGTATGTGTTTGTTTATTGTCTGAATTTACAAATAGGCAGAATTACTATCAAAGCAATTGTTTTAATGTTTTAGTACTTTATAAACCAAGGGAAAAAATGGCCAACTATTCTAATATCGACTTATTCGCGAAAGTATACAAGGCATTCGAATAGTAAATTTTTACTATTCGCCCAGGCCTAGTAAATTGATAGCCTTTTTTAGTTACTTTAAAAAAAAGGCTGCTTTTAGTTATTGTGACTTTTGTTATGGATCACAAATCTATTGCAGATAAAGTATCCAAACATTTTATTTTTGTGCGCTGCATGCATTGGTTGCTTGTACATACAATGTACAGCCTGTTACAATGAGTTCACCGTGAAACCATATTTGTAAATACCCTAGACAGTTTAGACGTGATTGATTGAGATCCAGTCACATGGGTATTTAAGACTGTTAGATGCTGACCGGTTGAGGCTGGATCTTTAAAGCGTGAAATTTTAGCTTACCCCATCTTGATGGACATGCAATTTTATCCAATGGTTGTAATCTGTAAATACGGATGCAAGCAGTTCGGAAATAGAGTTAAAAACTAAATGTGGAATAAAGCTTGATATTCATGTGAGTAGAGATATCAGAAAAGACAGTGTAAAAGTTAACGCCGCCATACATTTGTAAATCAAATTATCACAACCACCATGTAGGTAGAGTCCTGTAAAAGTGAAATTTTAATAATAATTAATGTGTGGACTTATATAGCGCACGATCCACCAACTGAGTGGTGCTCAAGGCGCATTATATTACCCCTGCTCATAAATCATTCCTGAAACCATCTCAGCTCCTGGGAGTATACAGCTCAATTGCTGCCACAGCTATATAGGGCTAATCAACCAACTCTGCCCTCACAGGCACCCATTTTAACCCCTGGGTGGAGAAGCATATGGTTAAGTGTTCTGCTCAAGGACTACAAGTGTCACGGCCGGGATTGGAACCCACATTCTGCTGTAACACCAGAACTTGAGTCCGTAAGCTCGACGCCGCACCTACACTCATTTTAGCTGATATTCATACACTGTAGTTTGATCCAGATGTCAACCTTTTACTGTGCCAATGCTGCCCCATTACAATTATCTGAAGTGTATGGAAATAATTTGATTACAATTTCTAACTAGAGGTATAGAGTTGTAAAACAAACTCAAGGTGTTTAGGTTGTTCATCATGTTATGGTGTCATCACCTAAAGTTGTTTAAAAATACATTAATTTAGTCTATTGGCTATGGAGTTCAGTCCGCGGACTCTACTTACATGTAAGACTGCTGCCCGTGTTGTGTTTGTACACAAATGATATGTGCTTCAGAATATTGTTCACAATATTTCACATAACTTCTGGTTTCGACAGGTCAGATTGGGGTCATGTCTGTGTATGAAATGTCACATAATTCAAGATCTATATGATGATGCAAGATTGGAAAATATCTTTGTGGTTCATGAGATATGATTTTTGAAATTACACTTTAATTGGAGTGTAATTCGATATTTGATGAGATTATCATGACGCTCACAACTTTACCTGAAACTACATGTTAAGGTCTAACTAGTGTAGTTGTAAGGTTCTGTGAACTCTGCAACTATGTTTTTGTCTCTGACAAAAAAATCTCCATGAGATGAATAAGAACCCTTGACATAATGTACATGTACATGTATAGCACCCGCCACAAGTAATTCCATTTACCCCGTGGAGTATCTGTGACGAGCGGTAAATTGCGTGCGGTACGGCCACCAGCCACGCCGGTAATTGCCGAGGCCTTCGAGCGCTCGGGCGGTCGGGTAGTTTTGCGGGCTTTGGCGTGGGAACGCAACGACACAGCGCAGGACACGCGATCACGACGGAAGCCCCGACCGCATCGGAAGCCCACGACCGAACTGAACGTCATTCAAAGCATAATGTAGATCGGGGTCGAACGTCCATTTAAATATGGGTAATTTAAATGAATGAAATGGTTGCAACGTTGAGCTTCATAGCGGGTACATGAAAGGAAGATTTGTTTCATTTAAACCTGAAACATGCTTGCTTATAAGAGTTTAAGAGCAAAATTGTAGTAATGGCGCTATGGCAAGCCTATTAATCACAGGTTAGAGTTTTAGGATACATCTGCTTAGAATACATATTTGAAACCACGTTGTTAATTTCTGATCGCATGGTACTAGTCATTAAGACAAATGCATTTAAACATTTTCTGTATTATTAATAATTAGGCCTGGTGATTACTGATATTTTCCGTTTCACAGTTGAATGTAGATTGTTTGTCCTGCTCCAACGCTGATTACCCTACATACAAGTAAATGTATGTGCATAAAACGCTACATGGTCACGGTATCATTATGGAGTTCTACATAGGTTTACCTGTGATGTTCCTCCATTTTGTAACGGTTTATTATTTCGCAAATTATAACATTGATATGTTTGTTTGATAGCACGTTGGTCTTTTGCTAATAAATATCGCGATAACGCTAAACGCTTTAGGAATGTTGCTAGACTTATTATCATAGTTGATCCATCATCCTAAAACGCTCATGTAGTGCGCAGAAACTCTTTACGGAGCCAAGATTTATATTTGTGGATAACAACTAGTTTCTGCAAAAGCTGTGGGATTGAGGAATCATGTACTCATCGTTGCCGTGGTGGGACAGATTATATAGTCGAAGATCACAGTACATTTCAGTTTGCAAAATGGACCGCACTACATGAGATCAGAACTTATTTAAGGATAAAGAGTGACTAGTGGTAGATACAGTGTACTCCACTGGTCGCTCTTTCATATACCCATCATAACTATCAATTGAACCATTAACGACATACAGGCCAGGCCTGAGGATCAGTCTAGTACATTTTTGTTCAGAATTGAGTCCCACGGTTACCTCGTGCTTTCCTGACCCTCTGAAAAGCTAAGTTTACTTTGTACTCCAGATACAAACTTAGACTTCAACTATAAGCCTATATCATGGATATGGTTACATGTAGTAATTTTCCGTGAATAAATTCGATGGCCAACCCGCTTCCACTGAATCACCACGCTACAACGGTATTTAACTATCGAAATCCCGGGGCCAGTTAGGTTGTTTCATGCATGTGCAACAATTGATCACTATATATCAGTATAATAGTTCAGTGGAACAGATCGAGTTACTCAGTAATACAGGTTTTAGTCTGCAAAACATCGTTTGTTGCAGATTTTGAAACCCAAAGCACTATAGGGATATACATTAATTAAATAAAATTTTCAAA
>JAQQFT010000059.1:0-57723 GCA_029582265.1 Zoroaster sp. YZ-2022 | reverse complement strand
AAAGCCCCATCAATTTAAATTTTTTCTGCCCCTTTAGGGCGCAGACGCTAATAAATTGGATCAAGATTAGTCTGTGTTAGGTCGAGCGAGAATCACCATCGGTTTTATTATCAATTGATTTGGGGGAGGGGAGGGTTCCGCATACTAATCCACAATATTTTCATTTTTAAACCCATGAAAATGCTATTTGACACCAGTTCTGTTGTGGTGGTGTCTTTTAAAGAACAATTTGTTTGAGGGAAATTAGTTTTGTTCTGAGGCCTGGGGATTGAAATGCATTATTTATTTATTTTTATTTTTTTGGGGGGGGATATTTTTTAATTTTGGGGAATTGAAAAAGGGGAAAAAGATACCGAGAAAATAAGAAAAGATTGAAAACAGAAAAAAAAATTTAATTTAACCCCAAACCCCCAAGATTTTTTTAAACCTTCCTGAATCCCCCAAAAACCATCGGGCATTTTTTGAAACATGCCATCTTCTGCACCATGATTTTCTTGATTTTTCTTTACCTTTTGGCCTGTACTCTTGCCAGGTAGAAATTTTTCCCCCATTTGAAGAGGTGAAAGTCCCGGGTTTTGGAGGTTTTTGGAGGTTTCGGGAAAGGGTTTCCCCAGCCAGAATACCTAGGGGTTAGGAAAGTCGCCAACTGAAGAACCCCCCGTTTTTTTAACAAGATTTAAAAAAAAACATCAAAAACTGGGAATTATCGATTTTTATATACAATTGAATTGCAATTTTATTTGTATTTATAAAGTTTAAAAAAGTACCAGAGTTTGATACATACATTATATTACAAAGTTTAGAAAAAAAAAAAGTATATGTGCTTTAAGAAATGACAGTTTGAAACTTTTTGGGGGCTATTATTTAAATAAAAAGGGAAAAGAAACAGAGAAGAATTTAAGGGTGAGTTGGTTGAAAAAAATGAAATTTTAAAAAATTTCAAACACAAATTTTTTCACATTTACATATATTTTTGCATATAATGGTAATTTGTATGCCCCAACCTTTTGTAGGGTTTCAATTTTTTGTTTTTAAAAGATAGTTTAAAAATAGGGTACCCTTGTTTTCTGAGTAGAATTGTTCTGAAGAACTGGGAAAACCCGGGTTCAACTTTGCTCTGATCACCCTGGGGAAACATCGGCATCTGATAAAAGCCAGTTGCCTTCCATTTTTTTCAAAACCCAATATTTAATAGAGCGGGTTCCCCGCATATTTTTTTATCCTCCTCACCATGAAAAAGCTACAATTTTTTGATAGTAGTTTTTGGGCCCCCTTTTTCAAACCAATGAAGCAGTTTCTTCGCAAAGGAAAAATTTTTTTAAGTAGTTAAGGGGGTTTTCAGTGATCGGTTTGTGTTGGCAGAGGCAGAATGTATGTTCAACCCCTGGCTGCGACCATGGTGCTTTTTCCTTAAAAGACATTTGCCCTTTTCTTCTCCCCCCAAGGAAAAATGGGTACCTGTGAGGGCAGAGTTGGTTGTTCGTTGATTGTATTCTTTAAAAATGGCGCAATGAGCTGAAACCCCAGGGGCTGAGAGGGTTTTCCCGGGAATGAAGGCCCTGATGAGCGGGGGGTAGAAATTTTTTTAAAAGGGAATTTCCGTCAGAGCGATTTCAACAGGGCATAATGTCCAGTTTAAGATGAACACAGTGACTGAAAATTCTGGCTTTTATGCAGCAGCAACAGTAATAGACCTTATCATGGGGATACTATTTTCAGTCACTGAGTTAATCTAAAACTTGCATCTTTTCATGCCCTTTTCATTTTAAACTGGGAATTCCATGCCCTGTTAAAAGTCTGTCGATCGTGATGTAGCCTTTTTAGGTCCCCCATCATACTTTTTGGTTATAATGTACTTTGGGAAATTTTTAACTTTGCCCCCATGTGAAAACCACTGGCACGGAATCACATATGTGACTGGCCTGGGAAACTTTTCAAAGGTGAGAGGGAAGTTTGATTCTCTAGATTTTCCTTTTCTTTTGATACCGATTTGTAGAAACAGGAAAAAAATTGTCCCAAAGATTCTCTGACCTTCAGAGGTCAGGTCGGGGATGATAGAATACATTTTACGCCACATCGGGGTAAAAATCGGTTAAAATATCCCTTTACAAATCTAAAAGAAATTTGAACTTTTTGAAAATTCGGTTCAGCACATCTGTTTCAGCGGACAGCCACCCATGAAGATTGAATAAAATTTTTAAGAATGTCTTATACATTCCCCAGTGATCCAAAATCTAAAAGAAAAACACAAATTTAATTCGGGTTCTTTTAAATTTCAAAAAATTACCATGGCCCACTGAAGATTTGAGTATTTGCATTGCAACCACTAATGTGTCTCAGAGTAATATGATAGTTGAACTAGGGGACGGAAATGCATTGAGAGTCAAAAAGTGATTCATCCAAAGTACTGTAAAAAAACCCAAAGGGTCAGTTTTGTAAAACCAAACAGACTTTCATCGCATGGAATCTTTCCCTCGTTAGATTAACACTGACTAAAAATTCAATTTAAATTTTGCAGCAGCAATGGAAATTGACCTTTATTTAATTCTGGTTTTTTAAAATTTCAAATGGTCCATGGCACCATTGGATTTAATTTGGTTCAATTTCAAAAATGGTACCATCACCAAAGAGGTTTTTTCATTGAACCATAATGTGTCTCAGAGTAAATGATACCTGAACTCAGGGACGGAAAATATTTTTTATGTCAACATCCCCCCATGTTTCACCCCCAAAAAAGTATTGGAAAACCCTTAAATTTTCAGACGCACGATCAAACAGATTTTTATCGGGCATGGAATCAGTCCTTTGATTAACAGGGTGACTGAAAATTACATACTTAATTAATTGACGCAAGGGTAATATGACCTTATCATGGGGAAATTTTTTTCAGTCACCGGTTAAAAACTAAAACTAAAATTTTTCCCTGCCGTTGATCGTGCAAATTGCCCCCAAATCGAGTAGATTAAGCCAGTGTGGTTTTTAAAGGGAGTGCTTCGACACCCACCAAAATGTCCACCGGGTTTTATTTTTTGGTTCCAATTACCCTAAAACTTTAAAAAATTTGACTAAACATTTAAGCACACAAATGGGAAATCTCTGATTTTGTTAACAAAAAGTGGGGAAAATTTGGGGTAAAATGTTTTTTTAAAATAGAGGGGGTTATTACAGTAAGTCCCATTTTTTAGACTTAATAAAAAAAAGAAACTTTGTTCAATTGGGTTTTTTTATAATTCAGGAGTATTTATGTTTTA
Organism: Zoroaster sp. YZ-2022; assembly: GCA_029582265.1. Taxonomy (NCBI): domain Eukaryota; kingdom Metazoa; phylum Echinodermata; class Asteroidea; order Forcipulatida; family Zoroasteridae; genus Zoroaster; species Zoroaster sp. YZ-2022. The sequence goes on along the minus strand of JAQQFT010000059.1, from coordinate 54,472 downwards.
AAAATTGTTTGGACCTATTTGGGGTTTAAACGTTTTTCCAGTTCCCAAATAACCAAAAAACATCCTTTTTTCAACACCATGTCCATGTAATCTGTCATTTTGCATTGAATGTCCAGAGTTTTTAAACTATAAAGTATATTTTGGATTTGAAATCTAAAAAAACCTATATCTTTCTTTAAAATAAGGCTTTGGGGGTCTGGGTCCCCAAAACAATCATTCCTGGTTTCCATTTTTTTACTTAATTACCCGTAAACACTTTTTTAAAAATTTCCTGAACATGTGTGTGGGGAATGGGGGGTTCGAGTCCACATTTAAGACTGTAATAAACAAAAAAATTGTGTTTTATATTGGTTATTTTATACATTCAGGGGGAATTGATGTGTTTTTTCAAAATTGTTTCGGACCCCCGGGATCCAAATTTCCATTTTGGGGATTCGGTTCCCCAAAAAACCCAAAAAAACAGCCTTAAATTACACCATTGGGAAAAAGTGATTGGGAGTTACTGGGTTTTTTCACCAACCATTCAACCAAAAAATTTATTTAATTTTTGCCACACCGATGTACTGAATTTTTTGTAAACTTTTCATGGTGAAGAGGATAAGAAGACTAAATTTAGGGCACCATGTGAAATTTCAATTTAGTTTATGTTATAAGTTTTGAGGCTTTTCATGGGGTTTTCGAACGTTTTTGGTTTTTGTAACACCATTTTTTATCCCAATAACGGAAGGGGGAGAGAATAAAACAGTTCTTTGGTCCCCTTGAACCTTTTCTCACTTTTCAAGGGTTTAGATAAGGAAGGGGATGGTTCTTTTTTGAACCTGTACCCCAGCTTCCTTAGTTGATAAACAATGGTGTTACGAAAACCAAAAAGAATTTTAAAAAGTTCAAAGAACTGGAGGTTTAACCGATTTTTTAAACCCAAAATTTCCGGGTTGGAACTGGGTTTAATGAAATGGCACTTTCGGCCCCAAAAATACAGCGCCGGGAAATGCCACAATATGTATAATTGTCAATCAAAAACATCAATAAACCTCCCCCAAAGATTGTTTAAAACTGTGGGCAAAAATAAAGTCTACAACAACAAAAAGGTAAATCTTCCAAGATTTTTTTTTGGTTTGGGGTTTTCTGGTTATTAGCAAATTTAAATGGTTAGTGAGTTTTGGTTGGTAGTTTAGCAGTTAATTTTCCCAATAGTAAAATGTCTGTAAATACATCCATACTTGATAAGAACCGAAATATGTACAGAAACCAACCTTTTAAAGCAAAGCCCTTTTGAATTCTGTTTGAAAAATCAATGAAGTGCCCCCCCCCAACCCCTTAAAACCTGTTGTCCCCGTCCACTGAAAAAACCCCGTTAAACCCGGAGTAAATCATTGTTTGCCTGGGAATAATTATCAGGCCTATGACTAATCACAAAAATAGGTTTTAAATAAAAAATAGGTTTTTCCCAAAGCCAAAAATAGGCTTTATAGGTTACTTCCTGTGATTATGCAGTGTTAAAACAAGTTTTGGGAAAGCCTCCTTTTGAGACTTTTAAAGAGTACATATATAATAATAATAATAATAATAATAATAATAATAATAATAATAATAATAATAATAATAATAATAATAATAATAATAATAATAATAATAATAATATTATAATAATAATAATAATAATAAATAATAATAATAATAATAATAATAATAATAATAATAATAATAATAATAATAATAATAATAATAATAATATAATAATAATAATAATAATAATAATATAATAATAATAATGTGGACTTATATAACACGATCCACCAAACTGTTGCTCAAGGCGCATTATATTATTACCCCTGCTCATCAGGCTCATAAATCATTCCTGAAACCATCTCAGCACCCTGGGAAGTATACAGCCCAATTGCTGCCATTACAGCGCATATAGGGCTAATCAAACACAACAACCAACTCTGCCTCACAGGTACCCATTTACCCCTGGGTGGAGAGAAGCAATTATGGTAAAGTGTCTTGCTCAGGATCACAAGCACCATGGTCGCGTTGGGATTCGAACCCACATTCTGAAGACTCAGCCATCAGAACACAAATCCGATGCACTAAACCGCTCGACCATGGCACTCCATACATACCCCATACCCAGTCCGAGTACACATCTTTCTGAGTGTCTTCCTCGGCATGAGGAAGTAGAAAATGTTGCAGGAGATTAAAATATAGGTTTTATAGGTTTTATAGGTTTCACTGGGAGGCCAAATTCTAACTTATACAATCGTTGATTAATTCTCATTCAACACTGTTAAACATCGGACATTGTCTGTCCCATCTGGTGAATACCATTTCCATTTCCGCTCAATCTTCTTCTTTGACCCTACTCCAGATTTTATTCATCAGATATCATGCATATATACTTGATGTCTGGTATGGCCTTAGTTTTCACATTGTGTGTGCGTGTAAGAACATAGTTCTCAATTAACCCTCCTACAATCAGTGCAATTTTGAAACAACCCATTCAGGCCTACTCCAAGCCATTAGCTGTTGCCAGTGGCCTCCTATGGTTACCTTCGTGCACTGTCACACCACTGAGATTACAGGGTAAGGTGGTCTCCCATTGATACATTGCAGGCCATACTAATATGTTAAAACATTTACAGTGGCCTTGGGTGGCACACAGTTGATTTTATAAGATTACTTGGAAAGGACAGCAGGCTTGTACATGTATGTACTGAAGGTTGCTCAAGAGCAGAATTTTGTGGATCGGAGTGGCCTCCATGTGTAGGAGGGTTTTAAACATGAATTAACGAGAAAAGGTACAACATTGGTAATGATATAGGATTTGAAGCTTTGCATGGTGGAGATAGATGTTATTGAGTTCTTTCAGGTGACACCCTGTAATGATCTCTTCTTGGAAGAAGTGATGGCTCTGAGAAGAGCCGGTTGTTGGTTTGTTCTCAACATTTCGACTCGTCTACTATGGCCATCATCAGGAGACATTGGTAATGTTGTCAAAACTGCTTCTATGAGTATGCTTACTCTCTTTGAATCAAGATATACATTGAAGGAATGTACAGCATTGGTAATGTTGGCAAAACTGTTCTATGAGTATGCTTTCTATTTGAATCAAGATATACATTGAAGGGAAGGTACACATTGGTAATGTTGGCAAAACTGTTTGATATGCTTACCTTATTTGAATCAAGATATACATTGAAGGAAGGTACAGCATTAGTAATGTTGGCAAAACTGTTCTATGAGTATGCTTACTTTCTTTGAATCAAGATATACATTGAAGGAATGTACAGCATTGGTAATGTTGCAAAACTGCTTCTATGAGTATGCTTACTCTATTTGAATCAAGATATACATTGAAGGGAAGGTACAGCATTGGTAATGTTGGCAGAACTGCTTCTATGAGTATGCTTACTCTCTTTGAATCAAGATATACATTGAAGGGAAGGTACAGCATTGGTAATGTTGGCAAAACTGCTTCTATGAGTATGCTTACTCTCTTTGAATCAAGATATACATTGAAGGGAATGTACAGCATTGGTAATGTTGGCAAAACTGCTTCTATGAGTATGCTTACTCTATTTGAATCAAGATATACATTGAAGGGAAGGTACAGCATTGGTAATGTTGGCAAAACTGCTTCTATGAGTATGCTTACTCTCTTTGAATCAAGATATACATTGAAGGGAAGGTACAACATTGGTAATGTTGGCCAAACTGCTTCTTTGAGTATGCTTTATACTCTCTTTGAATCAAGATATACATTACAGGAAAGGTACAACATTTGGAAATGAAAATAATCATGAGAAGTATGGATTTACAATAAATATGTCCGGAAAAGAATTCACAGTAGATTCTGCCATAAATTCATTTGGACACTTTTAATAATTGCTGTTAAACGGAATTTCTGACAATAATTTCGTGAAATACCACATTGGAAATTATTTATTTTCCTTTCCAGTAGGAAATTATCAATTGTCCAATCAAATCAAAACAAATATTGCCAATAAAAATAACGAAAAACACAGACAAAACAGCTTCAACAGATTTTCTTTGTTTAAGTCATGACACAGGACTACACTATAGGATAATATACAAAACATGTGAATTTTTAAAGCAATGTTTGTTTGTTTTTTGTCATTTTAAAAGCACCAATTCAGTCAAGATGAAAGTTTCTCATTTTTTTGCATGAGCTGTTGAGGCAACAGTGTTGTTAGACCACTGTGGGGCGAAAGGGCAGCGATAGTGCGTCGCGTTTTGGGTATTTTGCAGTTGATGTGCGTGACAGTGAATATCACCAGCAATCATTGGCTGGTTGAGGTACATCGCACTAAGTACCATAACATACGCAGCAAAGTATCGCACAACACTCACTTGACGCCAAAGTGGCTATCATCAAGGCACTGGGTGCAAATTCACTGCTGATGGCTACGATATGCACTGAGCGGAATAGACCTTTACCATGGTGAACCCATCTTGCTGTTTGTCCATTCCAAGCAGTGTAACGAAACCGAGGCTGGAAGGGAAAATAGTCTGGTCTCTTTATATGCTATGAGAATTAGCACTATCATTGTCAATGGGTATACAGGAATATGTGATCCGCTTCATCGAAATGAGAATGTCCCCCAAATTTCACATTTTGAGATATGGATATCTACTTAAAGAGAAGTTAATGGGCTTTCTGATGATACCAAACAATAATTTTTGGTTCATTTCATTCCTGTGTTAGGATGTGATAAATTGATAATGTAATAATAATGCAGTGAAGCACGCTTTGTGAACTTTGAAGTCCATTACGAAACATGTGTTGGGGACATTCCTCATTTCGATGGAGCGGGTCACATATGTCCAAGATGGAAAATAGTCTGGTCACTATTTTATGTTTTGAGAATTAGCACTATCATTGTCAGTGGGTATCAGGAATATGACAAAGATGGCGCAGTGTGGTGATGAAGGTCTATGAATAGACCACAGCCATAAGCTTGGATGACACAAAGAAGATTTCTCTTTGTATTCATCATACCCTTTAATCAATGCCCACACGGCAACCCAGAACAACAACACTGCGAAAAAGACCACGCACGCGAGTAGCGAACGCCCGAGGACTTCTACCAGTCCGTTCTGTGGTCTTATGTTTTTTATATTTCTCACCGATTTGGTAGAGAAACATTAATACATAATGCATTAGGCAACTAATGTGTTTATGGTATCACTTATTTAAATGTAGACGAGCCCAACAGTTTGCTTTATACGTGAATGGTTTAAAGTGGAGTGCCATGGTCGAGCGGTTTGTGCATCGGATTTGTGTTCTGATGGCTGAGTCATCAGAATGTGGGTTCGAATCCGACTGCGACCATGGTGCTTGTGTCCTTGAGCAAGACACTTTACCATAATTGCTTCTTCCACCAGGGGTAATGGGTAGCCTACCTGTGAGGCACAGTTGGTTGTTGTGTTTGATTAGCCTATATGCATTGTAATGGCAGCAATTGAGCTGTTACATTCCCAGGGAGCTGAGATGGTTTCGGGAATGATTTATGAGCCTGATGAGCAGGGGGTAATAATGAATGCGCCTTGAGCACCAGTTTGTGGATATAGCTATACATGTAAAGTCCACTATTATTATTATTATTATTATTATTATTATTCTGTGGTCTTATGTTGTTCTTTATAGAAATGTTAGAGAAATGTTAATACATAAAGCATTAGGTAACTAATTTTTATGGTTTCACTTATTTAAATATAAGAGACCAACAGTTTGTTAACGGTGAATGGTTTAAATAAATTTGCATATACATAAATTATTCATTTTGCTGAGGGTTTATGAATAATTCAGTAGTAGTGTCCGGAATGGACTGGTAAAGGCGCATGTTTTCACACTCTGTGATCGCGTGCATGGTCTTTTTTCGTTGTGTTCTGGTTGCAGCGGCAACCAGTCTATCAATATGCAAATATATTGATGCTAAGAGGCGCTTTAAGGCAGAGCAATAATATTATTAGCGGCATGTTAATGGCATTAGCATACGTTAGTAGCTCCGGTTAAAGGACAATATCGCACGATCAACAGGGTATGGAATTGGAATGCTAGTTTTAGATTAACTCAGTGACTGCTATAATACCCCACATGATAAGGTCATATTACCATTGCTGCATGAATGAGCCGAATAATTTCCAGTCACTATGTTAATCTTAAACTAGGACATCAATTCCATGCCCTATCAAAAGTCTGCTCTGATCGTGACGATACTGCCCTTTAAACATTCCAGTGTTAACATACATAGGGAAAGGTTTTCCCATTGTAAAAAAATTACAAATGGCAGAAAATCTCTCGTATTCAATAATAGATCCATTAAGATTTCAAAATATAGAAATAGGTAGGATATCATGAATTCTCAAAATCCATCAGTGCACTTTAGAAACATGCCCTTATCTTCAAAATACACCATGCATTCCGTTGATCTTTCATATTCAGCACTTATGGCCTGTACTTCTTGCCAGGTAGTATTTTGTCCCGTTTGAAGAGGTGAAAGTACCAGTTTGCAACAGTGCTTTAATTTTTCCCCAAAGTGCCCCTTGGAGGATATGGGATAATGGAGTCTAATGAATATGTAAATTACAAATATATACAGTTATCGGCATTGTTAATCAGGTGACAATTGATGAGGAAGAAATCATGACTGTTAGTGTTACTGGTCAACTGTCTGCCGATATTCCACGTTTACAAATATACATGTAGCTGGAACCACAGATTCTGGGTATGTGAAAATCAATGACTAAAACTGTGACTGCATGGTCATCTGGTTCTAATTCCTGACAAATACGACAGTGAGGCTGTAATTTTCACAACCACACTCTTCAGCTTACATGCTGCATGCACCAGCGAGAATTAGGCCCACTAATCTGATGAGTTCCAAACATTCCTGACATAAGAATAAATAAATGGACTTAACACACATGTAGCTTTTTCCATTAACCTCCTACTATAGCTGCACTTTAGTAGCTATCACTATGAACTTCACCTTGAAAATACCCTGAAAATCCATTTTGCCTTGAAATAACATTTCACTGCAATTTCAGTGTCTCTTCCTCTCAGATATTGGCAATAATGTTCACGGTGATTTCACTGGCAAATTCATGGTGCTCGAGAATTAATGAGCTGCCCAAAACTGCCACGAGAAGTTCATGCATTTTCACAGGCGTTTTCACGGCGAAGGAATTCGAGAGTATTTCATGGCAATTTCACGGTGTTGTGTCGCAGAAATTGTAAAACAGATTCTCAGGCATTTTCAGGGTAAAGTTATTCATAGTGTATCGTGGTCAAAACCAGTCAACTGGTCGTTTGACTGTGCACAAAGGGGGATTTTTGACTGGTTTTACGCATTTTGACCATGCACCCTGAACAATACCAGACAATGCTTTTTAACAGTCAAAAACGGTCGACTCATTTTGACCTGTAAATGTACTTACTACACGTAAAGGTTTGATAGTGTTTGACTTTTAATGCACTAGATATACCTTGCAAGTATATCAACATTTTGACTGTTTTGACCCTTGTAATAGGAGGGTTAATTTACTTAAAATTCAATGCCATTTTTGAAAGCGAGTTGCCCTGCAACAGACAAAAATTAGGCAGGTTACTATAATGAGCATGTACAGGTACACAACTTCTTGTATTCAGGGAATAAGACATGCTAACTCGATCATGAATTAGGACTCAAATGTATTCCAAATTTCACATATTATAACTGCAACCACAATTTCGGTTGAGAGAAATTTAAAGGCTCAACCAATTGCTCATATGTATTCCACAGTTTATATAATTAAGGCCGCAACCACAGATTCTGTGTAGTTTGAACAATGTCTATACAGCATCAAGTTTGGAATCGCTTCAAGGAAGACAAAGAACTGGTGCCAATTTGACAGACTCTAAGAGCCATTCAATTTTATTAGTTGGTTTACTGGATTTTTAGGTGCTGAAAATGTTGTCAGACAGAAGAAAAAAGAAAAAAAAAGAAAATTCAAATATTCGGACCAATGTTTGAATATTAGTCGCCGGGCAAAAAAAAAAAAAAGCACGGATTTCCAATTTTTATTTTTTTCGATTTTCAACAAATTGAACGGTCTAAGAGAGAATTATGCTTAAGCAAATATTTTGCTAAGCAATATAAACAGACTACCAGCCAAAAGCCATACATTTTGTATGAAATGTTGACTGGCAACCATAATCCACTAAGAATTTGGTTTTTTTAAGTAATTTTCTGATTAGCAGCTTTATAAAATTGGCACCAGGACCCATTAATGATCGATCATGCCATTGCTTTTTTTTGCTTACACCACAGGGAACCATTTTGTATTTTGAAGGGCATGTGCCGATTTTTTCTAGCCATGTAAGCAGTGAATCCTTGGGAAATCCCTGCTATAGCTGGTGCGGGTACCCGGATACCCGACGAAACTGTCATTACCCGGTTCCAATTTTCTGTTCCAATTACGACTTTCAAAAATGTGACTGAACATTATTTAGCTTCACACAAATGGAACTCTCTGATTTTTGTTAACATTTTTGTATGGGGAATGGGATACTATGTAATAGTTTTAATATAGAGGCAGGAAAATTATTACAGTTAAGTCCACATTTATTATGACTCTAAATTAAACAAGAGAAACTTGTGTTCATATTGGTTATTTTATACATTCGGGAGTACTGATGTGTTTTACAAATTGTTTAAGGGTACCTGGGTATCTGAAGATTTTAATTTCGGGTATCCAGTTCCTGAAAACCGAAATGCACAGCCTCAATCCCTGCTAAGCTGCAAGTACACTTACAATTAAGCACTCCATATTCTGCTATATTATAAGCGCAATTTTTTCCTATACAGTATAAAACCTTTCTATGATTCAACATATTCAAAAGTATTTTGACTTAATCATAGTTACTTTTCCTGATTTTATGACAATTTTTTTATTTAAATGAACAAAATTAAATTTCATAATTGTTTAAAAGAAAATACCATTTTATTGGAATTTTTCTAAATTGACTTTATTTACCAAAATTTATTACATAAAATTAGGAAAAGTGGACTTATGATTAAGTCAAACACTTTGAACTATTATTCATAAAACAGGCCATGCAGAAGCCCAGCCCAATTTCACGGAGCTGCTCAGCAGAGAATTTTGATTTAATGTTCCTTACACCAATGTGTGTATAGCTGTATACTGATGCTTCCAGTGTCTGTGGGATTCAAACCCACCACCTCCTGCTTACTAGTTTTGCTCCACGTAGTTTTGTGGAGTGCCATGGTCGAGCGTTTAGTGCATCGGATTTGTGTTCTGATGGCCGAGTCGCAGAATGTGGGTTCAATCCCAACTGCGACCATGGTGCTTGTGTCCTTGAGCAAGACACTTTACCATAATTGCTTCTCTCCACCCAGGGGTAAATGGGTACCTGTGAGGGCAGAGTTGGTTGTGTGTTTGACTAGCCATATGCGCCCATATCTGCTGAAATGGCAGCAATTGAGTTGTATACTCCCAGGAGCTGAAATGGTTTAGTGAATGATTTATCGCCTGATGAGCAGGGATAATAATATAATGCGCCTTGAGCACCAGTTTGGTGGATACGTGTACTATATAAGTCTACATTATTATTATTACTAGTGCGGGCGCCTTAACCTCTCAACCACTGAGCTTCCCCCATGACGATTGGCTGGCTTAGAATAGCAAATATTTTACGGGAGCATTATAAAACAGACCCCCAGCCAAAGCACACCGGAAGGGAACTTTGGAGGGAACCAACCAGAAAATTTTTTTCTGGTGAGAAATTTTTTTTTCCTTTTAAATTAGCAGTTCGGTGAAATTACCCTTTGATGTCTTCTTGAGATAATTTTTTCCAGACCCCAGAAATTTTAACAAGCTTGCAATGAGGTCACTTTCTGGACTGGGTTCCGTTGTTGAATGCCATGTCATAGGGTTTAATAGCAAAAGCTCAAAATGACAACACAACCGCGGGTTGTTACAATTAATCCCAAAAAAAGGCCAATCTATTTTGAAGTGGGGGTCAACCCACTTTTCACAATGTGATGCATCAACGATTTTTCCCAACCCCATTCCATGGGTCCAGGGTCCCAGAGCTGTTTTCAAAGTCACAACTGGTAGGAGTTTCCAAAAAAACCCAGGAAGTTTAAATTTTTTTTTGATTTGGGGGGGTTTTTTTGGCCTAACCATTATTAAATCCTTATTCACTTAAAAAACCCGTCTGATGTGGGGGTGGAATTTTTTCCCCCAAAAGAACATCATTTTGTCAGAAATGAGTGGGGGGTTAACATTTTACATAACACCTGCCCTTTTTTGATTACTGATGCATTCAAATAATGCAGCAATTTCACTGACAAATTTTTCAATCTTTTCATCATGGGTATTTTTAAACATGAAGGATCCCCCTATAGTTTGGGAAAAGGGCCAAATGTACATCATGGGGAAGGGGGATGAATTGGGGGTGGATGATGAAATTTTTGAAAAAAACCCCCACCCCCAATTTCCCCTTAAATTTTCCCTTTTTTGGGGGAAGCTCCGTCCGGCTTTTTTGGGCGTTTTTTTCGGTTTCCCTTTTCCCCCAAAAGGCAGTATCACTTTTTTTACCCGGGGAAATACAACGGGGGGAAAACAAGAGGGGAAAATCAGAAAAAAAGTCATTCACCCCTATCTAATAATAACCATGTTGTTTTTTGTCTTGGATATGCAAAAAGGAAAACCCCCGGGGAAATTAACCCCGGCAGAATGGGGGGAACTAAAATCTTTTGTAGTAATTTTTGGGTTTTCTAATTAAGGGATGGGTATTGGTTTTGCAGTAATGAGGATGTTTTTTGGGGAAAATGTCAAGGATGCACGTGGGGGCAGGGGCATAAATTTTTTTTTTAATTTTTTTTTAAGGGGATTTCAAAGAATAACACTTTTATAGAAAAACAAAAAACCCCAAAAATGTTTTTCTTAAAAAAGGGGGTGGGCACTGGGATTCCCGGGGGGGTTGTTTTTACAGAAATTTAAAACGGGAAAAAAAAAAAAATCTTAAAAATAATTTTTTATTAGACAAAGGGCCCCTTCCCATTTTTAAAAAATTCCCTTTGGATGGCACCCATGCAAAGTCCCCCTTTTTTCAGTAAAACAAAATCACACCATTAGCAAATTTTTTTTGTAAATAACACAAAGACTGGGTTTTGACCCCAGTAAACCCTTTTGGGCTTTCAAATTCAAGAAAAAAAGGGTTTTGGGAAAAAATGATTTTAAACAACTTTTAAAAATTTTTAAAAAAAAAATAGGGTTGGATAATAAATATTTTTTTATGGTTTTTTTAAAAAAGGGGCAATATTTTTATCGGGCAGATTTAAGGCATGGAATAAAGTTTTAAACCTTGATGGGGACTGCTGGTTTTTGGGAAACCCCTTTTAAAAAAGGCACCCTTTTTTTGAACCCAAAAATTTGGACACCCTGTTTTTTAGCCCCATAACCCCTTTGATGGAATCGATGTCCTAGTTTAAGATGAACAGCAAAACCCTGGCTAAATTTGGAATACATTATGCCCTTTTATCATGCACTGGGGGAAAATTATTTTCAATTCGAGATTAATCAAAACAGCCTCCATTCCATGCCCCCTTGATCATTTTAAATTTTTGGGTGATAAAATTCCCTTCGTCAGGTGATAAAAAATTTAAAAATTTAGGTTGGGGAGGATAAGTAAGACTAATTGGGGTAACCCATTGAAATTTCAATTGGTGGCTTTTTTCTGAAAAACGGGAATTAAATCGACCTTTTGGTTGGAAAATGCCTGTTTTGCCCGGGCTTTCCCTGGGGCCCCAATCAGAGCATACTAATCAAACATCAGTTTACCCCCAATTTTTTTAAAATTGTACATTTAATTATCATTTTTCCTTAATTGCCCTTATTATCAACTTAAAAGTTATAAACCCATTTTATTTTGCTCATTGATTCGTCCCCCTTTTATGTTTTATTTATGTATTTTTGCAATTCGGTTTTGACTATTGACTTTATATTAATGTATATTTATGAATCCTGTCGGGACTGGAAACAATTTGGCTGCAGTTTTTTAGTAACTTTGTGATCTGGCCATCATAGATTAGTTTAAATGTTATTTGTCTTCATTTGGTACTCTATCCCATTTCCCTCTTAGTCTTAACTATTTATTGTATATTGTTCCTAATTATGTTCACATGTTTTATTGGCAATAAGAAAAAAAATAAGAACAATTACTATCATTGAAATTTCACATGGTGTTCCCAATTAGTCTTACTGATAAACAATTAAATTTTAAATTTTTTGCTACACTGACATTTTATAGCACTGCTTACTTAGTTCTTGGCAGTGTCTGTGAAAAACTTAAATGATATATTGCCCCTTTTTAAAGGAAAATACATTGGTATTTCTAGATTATTTGTTGTGAAGTTGGTGCAAGTAATAATAATGTGGACTTATAGGGCGCCGTATCCCCAACTGAGTGGTGCCAGGCGCTTTTATTACTGTTCATAGGCTCAAGGCCCCAAATCTTTCCCTAAACCATCCAGCTCCCTGGGAATTATGCAGCTCAATTGCTGCCATTAAGGCATATAGGGCTAATCAACCAACTCTGCCCTCCAGGGGACCCATTTAACTCCTGGGTGGAGGAAGCAATTATGGTTAAGTGTCTTGCTCAAGGACACAAGTTCCGGCCGGGACCCGAACCCCTCTGCTGCCAACACCAGAACACGAGTCCGCAAGCTGACCCAAACCCGACACTCTATAAACATCCGAAATTTTTTCATCCGAACTGCTTTATCATCAAGAAAAAACGGGTTGGAATTAACAAATAAATGCTTGTCCTGCATCTTACAGCTCAAATGTGATTTGAAGCTTTTAATGGCACAGTGGATAGGACAGGATTAGGTTTACAGGTAACATCAAGTGTATAAAATCTCTTCTTGGATGAAATGGTTTGGGTTGAAAGAACCGGCAGTGAGATATTCAATGTTTGAACAGTTTCCTCTGTCCGTCTTGAGTTTGTTATAGTTTTTTCCCCAAAAAAAATTTGTACCTGGTGATGAAAATTTTACAAAATTTGTGTAAAATTTTTGAGCAATGACATTGAAACTCATGTATTTGCCGAGTGCTTTTGTAGTTTTTTCACAGACACTGGAAGCCTAAGTATACAGTGCTATCACACATGGTGTGGGGCAAGAATTTAACTGATTGTTTATCTCCCATGCAAGAATTTCACCAACCTATATATATACATGTAGAAGGTTGAAAAGAACATACTGTGACCCCAAATAATTAAGGCAAATTAGGCCAAACAAAAAAAACCTCCAGTTTCGGTCATGGGTCAGCTTCAAAATTGTTGTGTGACACCTTTTTTTGGGGGAGTAATCTTTTTTTTAATTTTGTTTGGATGAAATACATGATACTTGACGCGGTTTTTGGGAAGCAGACTAAATTTTCCAGACACAAATATTGGCTAATTAAGAATGGGGCACAATCGGCCCAGTTGCCCCCATGTGAAAAAAAAAGTCGTTTAAAACACAGCACGGCAGAATTCCAATCGATCCAGCAAAGAAAAAACAAAGAAACTAAATATGCCGATGTCTACTGAGTCTGAGGTGACGCGCATGGAGACCTGAAACCGGATATTTATTTTTTTGCCTGATTATAGTCCCTTACCTATCGCAAGACTGTCTAATCTGACTACCAGCTCCTCACCAGTCACTGGAGCGCAAATCTAAGATGTCCGTAAGGCATTCATCGACCTGTTCTTCCCGTGGAAGAAAATCTTTAATTTGTTTCTACCTCCGCCATTGTGGTGACAAAGTTTCATCTGGGGAAAAAAGAAGGGATGTTATTTCTAGGCGAGAGGATGAACACAATGAAATGCTGTGGAGGAAACAGTTACTAAACTGCTGTCGACATTCATCTATCGGGACTGCCATTGGACTGTCACTCCGGGTGGCCTTGCAAACGAGTGTGAGCCATTTTCTTTGGGGATGGGAAAATTTGAATCAGTGAAAAATTTTTTTGTGGGAAAATTTTTTACCCCCCCCTTTTAGACCAGACAAATGGGGGGGGTTGATAATGGAACTGCCCCTGAAACTAGCCTTTCTTGAGTAATATACAATGTTTACAAAATTCAACTCCCCAAATCTTAGTAAAAACTGTCCCTTTTGCAGTCAGCAAACCCATAGGCCTCTTAAAGTGTAAAGTTTCTCCAATTACCCAACCCTAACAGCAATCCCCTTTTTACAAGCCCATCGTTTTTTAGGGATGGATTTTTCACTGGGCATACAAAAGGGGAAAAGGGGAAACAATAAAAAAATGAGATTTAGATATAAATTGTTGCAAGAACCTTTTTGAATTGAAATGGATTTACTTTTGAAAGCCCCTTTGTTTTTCCCAAAATTTTCCCCCAAGATATAAATAAAAAACCCAAACCCTTAAATTTTTCAAAATTGCCCATAAGTTTGTGACCAACCCGATTTTTTTAAATTTTTGAATTTTTCTCCCATTGGCCCGCCCAATTTTTATTAGTTGGTTTAGGATGGACTTTTTTTGTTAAAAAAATCGAAAAAAAAAAAAATCTGTGTTTTTTTTTTTGCCTCGGCAATATTCAAACATTGGCCCAATATTTAATTTTTTTTTTTTCGTCTGAAAACCCTTTTTTCACCCTAAAACGTAAACCAACTAAAAAAATTGGATTAGTACATTCGGAAAAGCCCCCATTGTATTAAAACCTCAGTCACATCAGGTTTTTTCCCTTGATAGGACCATTCTTTAAAAATTTGTAAAAAGTCGTAAAGATCCTGTGTTTTGGGGGTTTCCCAAAATTTTGTAAAACATTTATTTTCCGACAAAATCAGATATTGTTGGGAAGCGCTTCACCCGTTTCGCGTCCCCCTTCTCCCGTTCCCCAATCTGACCCGAGTATCTTCAGATGGAAAAGCCAATCTGCCCCGACAGCACCCCGATTCCCCCGAAGCGACCCGAAGAGATCAAAAAGTGACGGACGGTGAAGGGCCTGGGGAAGCACCCGTTAAACCTTTAGTCCGTGATAGTCGGTCCTAAAGAATGGGGGGGGCGGATTTCCCCCAAATTGCCGTTCATCAAGGCCCCGCCCCCGGACACCGCCAGACACCGCAACAAACAGGACTTTGGGTTTTTTTGCCCCGATACAGCAGAATTGTCACGACATAGCCCGATTGTAATCCGATAGAAAAACGGCTGAGTTTCCAAATTTTGGGGGGCGCCCCTACTGTCGGTGGGCGACCTTTGACCTTTTTCCCGATCCGTGGACTCTTTCAAACTTCGACCGTTCATAATGATGGACATTCAGATCATTGAGGATAGAAACCGCTTTTTTTTTGGTCGTCCCTGTCTGATCTCAGGGGGGCCATAATCGGCACTGTGTGACCCCGAAACCCACAGCATGTTTTCCCTTATAGTTTGGAGATAGGCATGCATTCAAATGGAATCTCTAACTGGTTTTTTTAAATTTGGCGTGAGGTTGGTCCCCCAAAGCCTTTCACGGGAAATGGGGGGAAAATTACATTAATAACCTGTGAGGGCAGATTTGGGTTTTTGTTTGATTGGCCCTATGCAATGGGCAATTGATTTATACCCCCAAAGGACTGAGAGGGTTTTTCAGGAATGGTTTCGGGAATGATTATTATTTTATTATCAGGGGGTTGATTTGAAAAAAAAAAAATCCGAAAAAAAGGGGAGTGGGCCTGGGGGGGTTTTCCCCTTTGGTCTGAGGAAAAACCCGAACCCTCCTGGATGTTTTTTTTTGGAGTTTAAGATTCCACACCCCCAAAAAAAGACACGAGGTTTGGACACAAAAAGGGCTACTTTTTTTCTTTCCTTTGGGTGCTTTTTTTCTTTCAAGAACATTTTGGGGCAAAGGGAGATTTGTAAAAAATCCTGAAATGGAAAACTGAGAAATCACAGGCCTAAATTTTGTTAGAAAAAAATTTGTAATTAATTGCCTGTAAACCCCCCATGGTTTTCCTAGACCACTTCTATTTAAATAGTTAGAACAATTTTAAAAAATTCCGACTGAACATTAACCACACAAATGGAAGTTTTTTATTTTTATTTTAAACAAAATTTGGGGGGGAAGGGGGGATTAAGTCGTTTTTTTTATAGGGGGAAATTGGGAAGCCCCAAATTTATTGTGACTTAATAAAACAAGAGAAACTGCATTTTGGGATCTTCAGCAGTTAGGTTTTTTACAAAATTTTTTCGGTGGGGGGATCGAAATTTTCTTTTGGGTTCTTAAATTGATCTGGTTCTTTTTTTAAACGGTTCCTTTAATTTCGGTTCTCTTTCCCCGACCCGGTTCCCCAAAATAACGGCCAAAACTAACATTAGTGTTAAAAAAGTTTTTTCAAAAATTGATAAAAACCAAGCTTTTTAAAATTATTTTAGATTTTCATTCACCATCGGGTTATTTTCAAATTCCCAGTTGTATACCTTATTTTTGGGCCCTTTCCCCAATTTAATTTTTGTTTAATGGTTTCAAAATAAATATTGGAAAAAATGAAATAAAAAACCCCCTTTCCCAATTTTTACAACGACATTTTTCCAAAAAGTATTTTTAAAAAACATAAAATTGCACTTTCAGACAATTTTTTCGACATTATCATTCTTGCTGGCGAGTGATTGATAAAGTTTCAGGCAGGGGGTCCCTATAACACACACCACTACATCACACTGTACTGTAAAATGGAATTTAATACATGTCGTGTTGTAGCGTGAAATTGTTATCTTATGATTTTTTTTTTTCCCTGACAGGTTGGAAAAGGATTTTTTTTTTTTTTTTCCCTCCACCTTTTCCCAGCACCTAAAAAATCCATAAACCAAGTGAAAAAAATTGAGGGCCTTAAAAAAAAAAAAGTGAATATTAACTTGTTCACTTGTTTTTAAAAAATATTTAAATGTCAACTGTTCAACCCGCAGTCATCCATCCACCATTTACTCATATTGACAATATCATCCAGTCAACCCATCCATATGCAATTTTCATGTGACAAATTCATCCCCGTTCAAATTCTTTTTCCCAAATGAGTCTTAATTCTGATTATTTGGGATTTTAATCTTTGAAACCTCTACCCTGCAAAAAGCATTTTGTTGGGGCAGTGTCATCCGATCGAAAATTTCAACGGGGCTTGTGGTGCCCCGTTTAAGAGAAAAGTGACGAAAATCCTTTTATGCCCCGGTAATATGCCTTTCGCTGGGGATTTTTTTCAGTCACTACAGGCAATTAAAACTACACTCATTCCATCCCTGTTTTTTTAAATATAGCCCCTTTAACTTTACATTCTTTTAGCATAGTGGGCAGATAATTCTAAATATTTAACAGCCGATAGACATTTTTCATTAAATTTATTTGGAAGCCATTTATATAAATTTTTAAAAGGGACAATAGCCCAATCAACGGGCATTGAATGTGTTTGTTTGTTAACTCGGACTAAAAATAATACCCAAAAAAGGGTCATATTGCGTTGCTTCCAGAAATTTTTCAGCACATTCCTCAATGCTCCAACGTCAAATTTTTGAAGTTTTCCCTGCCAGATGGCAAATTAATCCCCCCTGGCGGTCTTATAGGGTCCCTCCACCTTTTTTTGGCTGAGGGGGGATTTATTGTCAATGCCTGTTTGGCTTTGGCCATACCGCATCATGTGATGAAAAACCAACCAATGAAAAAAACAAAAATGCAACATAAACACCCTCTTTCCCCTGACCTTGACTAGCCCAACAGGAACTCATCTAAAATTCTGGATTTGAAACCCTAAAAGGTCCCAAACATAGCTGCCCAAAAGAACCCCATCCCCCAAGACTTGGGCATTAAAAACGGAAGGTAAGAACACCCCTCGCCAAAACAAATAAACACCCTGGCCCGAGTCCTCCTCAGACTTTTTCAAATATGAAAATTTTCTTCCCCCCGTAACTGCCACTTAAAAAACAGCACCACACGGCATTAATTAAAATAAGCCGTTGACTTTTCCCCGAGGGGCTGTTTTTGGGTGTTAACCTGATCATTGTCTGTTTACCTCCCTCCAGGGAAGGAATCAGCTCTATGTTAAATATTTTCTGGGGGATCGTGAATTGATAGATGAAAAATTCTATCTTTTTTTTTTTTTGTTTTTCAGAGGGGATCTTCCATCAATTTTTATTTTTTTCTCCAGTTTCCCTCTCAAAGGATATAGTATATATAAAAAATTTGCTGTTATGTTGTTGACGGCTGACCCTTTCCTGCATCCCGGTAAAATTTTCTTTATAATTCTTATATTTTTTTAATGGAAACCAGCTTTTTCAAAAACCATTTTCGTTAAAATGTCAGGTTTGCCAGTGTTTATTCTGCCCAAACCCCTTGTTCTAGTCCCTTCATGGGGGGACCCGGGAACTTTTTGGGGGGGGGCTAAAATTAAAAAAACAATTTTTTTCAGTCAAAAAAATTACAATGAAATAATAAAGGGAAAATAAAAAAAACACGGTGGGGGTGGGGGGTTTCCCCCCCTCTCTTTTTTTTTTTTTTTTTTTTTTTTTTTTAAATTTTATGGGGGGCTAAGTAGCCCGGATCCGAATGATTTTTGATGCTTCTTTGCTGACTGCGCGGCCTGGGGTACTTCCCTTTAAACATTGAATAACATCAATCTGCTTTTCTGGAAAAAATTTTGGATGTAATCCCAGTTTATACCCAATCACAACTATTTATTTCAAAATAGACTAATAAAGTAAAACAGTTACCAAATGTTTCAACGGGTCGGACCCACAATGACCTTTTGATCTTTTTTGCTGACTGCTGACGCCCGGGGGTTTTCTTCCAAACATTGAATAAATCAATCGCCCCATCTGGAATAAATTTTTTGGGATGTAACCCTGAAAAACAACCCAATCCCCTGATTTGTTTCAAAATAGATTTTTTAAAATAGACAAATAAAAAAAAACAGTTCCAAAAATGTTTCAACGGGCTAGGATTGCAAAATTTTTAAAAAAGACCGATATGCAAAAAAGGATGGAATGGGCGCTAAGATTAATTCAGTGTTAAATAATCCCCCCACATATAAGGTCATATTGTACTGCTGAGAGTAATTTTCAGTCATCTTAAACTAGGACACCGTTTCCCATCCCTTTTAAAAAGATCGATCCCTGGCGATTTAGCCCCTTTTTAACCCTTTAGGCTGGTTTTTCCCTGTGATACCACTCTTTTTACTGGTTGGTCAAAAATAAAGATAATATCAAAGTATTAGAAAAAGTATTAAGTTGAAACCCTTGGTTCTTTTAAGAATTAAAAAACCCTCAATAAGGATTTCATGGTGTCACTCTTTTCTTATTTAAAGAAAATATCAAGTGTTTTCATATTTTCCAAAATTTTTCCGAAATTTTAATTTTATCGGACTTGATATTTTATTAAAAAGGAGAATAAATTTTTAATGATTTTTATGATGTGGTGGAGAGAGGGGGGGGTTAGAAAAGTAAAAAAACCCCCAAAAAAAATATGCGCAAAAAAAAAAATATTTTTCCCTTTATAGGTATCGCTGATGCCCGCCTTTTACCATCATGGGGGCAGGCATCTCTAATTTTTCTTTTTATTGGTCATAACAAATTTCCAAATGGCATTGATTTTTTAAAATAGCCTACATACCTATTTTGCCTAATTTATCCTCATGAAGCAATTATTTACCGCTTTTTAACAACCAATTAAGAGAAGAAGTTTCTGAACATGAAAAGCCTCCTTTATCATGTCTATCCATCACATGCCAAAAAACCCTAGTTCTTGAATGAAAATGAGACAAAGCCATATAACAATTTATATTTTTATCTAATAACAATTGTTGGTCCAAATCAAGGGAGAGCAAATGAAATTTTGATTGACTAAATAGTTTATAGGAGATTTTGCAGGTGATATTTATTTGGAAGCACCCCCATGTAGACTTAAATGGGGTTAAAGTAAATATATACTTATCCTTGGTGACCCGCCTTAGGACAGTATGACCATCGACAGACTTTTAAGGGGGTGGGAACCCGTCCCCATTTAAGATGAGCCACAGTGACAGCAAATGACTGGGCCCTTTATGCAGCAAATTGATTCTAACCCATCTTTAAAATTTTTCAGTCACTAAAACAAACTCCGATTCCCTTCCTGTTTATCCGGATACTGCCAACTCTGGAAGATCCAAAAGATAAGCAAGTCCACAGTTGAATGTGCTTCGTTTTTGACAATGAAACCACCTCTGAATATAATTTTCACCAGCATCTGCAGGGCCCGGGCTGATTTGGGACACAGTTGTAACTAAGTTTTTTTTTCCCATGTCCACCAATCAAATCATTTTTTTCTTGTCAAGCCACAAGTCAAGATAAAGTAAATCATTTCTTTGGGTTAAGTCAAAAAAGAAAATTTTTTTTTTTAAGGTGATTGTAAAAGTAGTTTTTTACTAGTATTTAATTCAGGGGATAAAAATTAAATTTTAAATTTATAATTTTTCCATTTTCAACCACCCCCCTTCCCCCCGTGCTTGTTTCAACTGATTCAGTTCAGGAGTAAAATTCCTCTTCCCCAACCCCCATATCCTCATCTCAACAGTTCCCCCCCTGGGCCCCAAATAAACTCCAGCATCCAGTCACGCGTGATCCTTCGGCCCATTTAAACGCACATTTCCCCAGTCCGCATTCTCTGAGGGCGATCAGAGATACTGATAAACGAGTTGTCCTCCAAATTCTTTAGAAAATACTATCAATTGAGAATTTCAGGGGGTCACCTAATTGTCTTTTTTCTTCCCCGAAATACAATTTTACCAAATTAATTTTCAACCAAAACTTGCCCATGGATTTTAAATCCCACAGTATATACAGCGGGTTCCCCCATATATATATAATTTTAACATTACCAATGTTGTTTCCTTTATTATTATTAGGTGTTCGAGCTCCGGGGGAAATATTAAACTTTTTTTTTTTTTTTTCTTCTTCTTCTTCTTCTTCTTCTTCTTCTTCCGAAAAAATTTCCAAAACAAAACAGTTTCAGAGTTCGAACCTTTAAAAATTGACACATAGTTAGACCAACTTGGTTTTCGTCAAAATTTTGACGTCATAGTAGATCATCAGATGTAAAAATCAAAGTTTAATATTTTAAAAATCAATCTATGAACCACAAAAAATATTTTCACAGTCTTTCCGTTAAGATCTTTAATTTGTGATTTTTTTGTAAAAGACTACCCCCTCCGACCTCTCCTTCCGGTCAAACCGGAAAGGGAAAAAACTAAAGCTTTAAAAAAACATATTTATGAACCACAGAAAATTTTTCCAAAACTTTTTCACCATCTAAAACCTTGAAATATTCACATTTCTTCACAAAATGACCACAATTTTACCTCCTTTCCCGGGCGAAAACAGGTTTAAACAACAATATTCAAAACAGCCATCTGACGTTCTCTTTTACAGACATACGGCCCTTGTGTGTGCGTTTCAATTAGAATAGAATGTTGAGTTTGAAGACCGGGCCCCAGGTCATATCTGCATGCACGCCCAATCCCTGCACAGCAAAACAATGGCTTCCCTGGGTCGGGCCGTCTGGAAAATGGGCGCAGAAAAATTGGGGTGGTCCCAAAATTTTTTATTTTGGAGATGAGTTGGCAGATTTTTTCATGCAAGTGGGTAAGAAATAAGGTATGGTTGAGTGTGATATTGAATTCAAGCATGGAGGAAATCTATTTTCCTTCCTCCCCGTCTAAAGTTTGGGGTGTTGGGGCTAACTTTCATAAAATGCAGCTAACTTGGTAATGTAGGGAAATTTAATTTAAAAAAAATTTGAAAAAAATCTGGACCTAACGACTAAAATATTTTGTAAAATAGGGATTTTCCTATAAAAAATCCTTTACAATTTTAAAATGTCTTCAGACTTTAATATCTTGTGATCTGTCCCCCGTATCGGGGTGACAATTTTAAAAAAATCATTCCTGGTGAATTTTCAAAAAAGTTACCAGACCTTGACCAACAAAATAAACTATAACCCCCAACCACCCCCAAACCATCAAAATCTGAAAGGGGATTTTGGGGGGAAAAAAAAAATGTTAAAAAGGGATCTTTTTAATGGTTTTTAAAATTTAAAAAATAATTACATGGTTTGTTTGCACAAACAAAATTTGTAATGAAAAATATTCAATTTTTTAAATAAGATAAATGAATTCCTGAATAATTTTGGGGTTTTTTTTTATAGTGTTAAATAAGTGGTTTCCCCCAAATTTAATTTAAAATTGGTGAAAGGGCATTTTTTCCAAAATTAATTAATTTATTTATTTTGGGTACCCCTTTTATTTAAAATGCTTCCATGCCTTTTTTAAGAGGGGCTGAGAAAAACAGAAACTCAAGGTAGGGAAATATTAAAAAAAGGGTGGGGAATGTGTCCAAAGCCACTTTTTATTCGGAAAAAAGTAATTTACCATGTAAGGTGGAGAACATATTGGGTGATGGAATAAATTTTTCATTATTCCGGTTTTTTTTAAAGAAAAATCAGATTTGCTTGTTTCCTCATCGTTTGTCTGTGTGAAAATTTTAAATTAACCTTTGTCATTTTACCAAAACCCCCTATAATAATCTTCTTTTTTAAAATTTTTAGAAGGGGGAAAAAAATGGAAAGATGTTTGCTTTCTGACCAAAAAAAATAAAAAATTTTTAAAATTTAGTGGGAAAAAATTCCCCAAAAATTTAAAATTGGGAAAATAATTCTTTTCCAAAAATCTTTTAAGTTTAAATTTGCATGTTTTGGGGATAAAAATTTTTTTATCCAATATATCAAAATTAAAAATTTAAATATCGTTCTTTTTTTTTATCATCATAGTTTTTGGCAAAAAAGGGGATTTTCCCCCAAATTAAAAAATTGTTTTTGCAATTATGATTTCTGAAAGTTGCTTTTTTTCCATTTCAAAACTAAAAAAACAAAAGGGTTTTATTTATGGAATGTCTTGACTTAATTAAAGAAATTTTATGTGATAATTTTTTAGTTGCAATTGGATAACTTAAATAGGTTTCCATTTAATTAAAAAAAAGTTATCAAAATTGACCGTTTTCTCCCGTTTTTTATCATAAAATTGTTTCTAGTTATATTTGCTTTTTCCTTTTTTTTTAAAATTTTTTTACTTTCTTTTTTTTCGTTAATTTTTTTTTTTTCTGCCACCCCTTTTTCACTTTTTCCTTATTTTTTAAATATTTATATTTTTTTCTTCCATATTACCCCAAAAAAGACGGGAAAAAAGACTGAAACCCCCGAAAAAAACCGTGGGCTTCAAAGATTTTTTTCCTGACAAAGGAAAAATTACGAAAAAAAATTAAATTTACAGTTTAAAAAAACCTTGATTGATCCAACTATTTGAAACAGCCCAACGGAAAGATGGAGGGTTACTTTTAAACCCCCAAAAAAGATTTAGGTTTGTTTTACATTTTCTTTGCAAAAATTTTCCCAATTTTAAAACGATCCCCGATAAAATACCTATTTTACAAAGATATAAATAAATTTTAAAATCTCCAAAAATAAAAAAAACAATGAAATTTTTCAAAAGATTACAAAAAAAGTTCATAAGTATGTACAAAAGGGAGGAGTTGATTGGTTAAAAATTGAAAAACAGTTTAACTTTCCTCGCTGAAATTAAATCTTTTTAAAATACAGTTGATTGGGTAAGCCCAAAATTCCTCAAAATAACTTTAGAGCGCATTGGGCCCCGATTTTGTAAATTGAAAAAAACGGACAGTTAATTTTTTGGGGGAAAAATTTTTAATAAAAGTGAAATAATCCTTTTTTCAATCATCACTGTAACCTATATAAATTTAATAATTATAAGAAGAAACCTTTCAAAAATTTGGGATAATTCAATGATTATCCTTTAGACTGCTTAAAAATGGGAAAATAAATTTTTTGCCCTGTTTTTCATCTTACCTAGGAAATTTTTTCCATGACCCTTAAAGCTTTTTGGATTTAGATGATATTGCCCCCCATTATCTTTAATTTTTCTGTTTCTTTCTTTTCGACCAGTAAAGTTTTTTTTTAAAGTTTAACAATATAGCCAAAACCAATTAAGAGGGACTAATGTTACTTAAATTTTTGGAATATTTAACTTAGAAAAAATTACTTTCATTTCAAATTTAAACCCTTTAAGTTTGGATAACCTTTATCCTCAGAAATGGTTATTAGATTTTCAAATTTATGGGGGTTCTAACAGACAAAAAAGGGAAGTGTATTCAAAAATAAATTTGTTTTGTTTTTCCCTTTTAAAATTAAATTTTGTGTATTAATAAAATGTTTTTATCAATTTTTAATAAAAAAACTTGAAATTTTAAACCAAAACTGAATTTTTTTTAAGATGTAAAAATTTACAAATTGGTCCTTGATTGGGGAGGGTTAAATCAAAGGGTGAAGCGGGTGGGGCTCAAACAAAATGGGGATGGGAAAGGGCCCCAAAATATTTGTTGGCCAATTTAATTGTTTTAAATATAATTTTTGAATACCCCACCAACCATGGTTTATGGGGTAAGGGAGGGACGGGGGGGGCGGGGTTCAAAAACCCCATTCAAAACCAATTTTTTTTAAACTGGTTCATTTTTAAATACAAAATTCCCAAAAAGCCCCTTTCAAAACCTTTTAAAAAAAAAACATCCCCTGCTACAAAGTTAAATGTCGGGACACAAGGTTTTCCGGGGGGATTAAAACCCCAAATTCTAAACCCAGAACTTGGTCGTGTCTCCCACACACCCCTTTAATCCATTTCACATTTTGACTTTGTTACTGTAGTAAACACTGCACTATATGCAGAATGCCAAATAAACCTTATTGCAAGAGATCCACCTGAGTGCACACTGTACACATAGCAATTTGATGGAGTCAGAAGGTGGTTGATCTTGCGATGGTGGAGAATGTTTCAGTTGTTATAGTGTTGCAGTTCTGTTCAGGATGGCGAACAACAAGGGACCATCAATTTGTAATTACACAACCATTTTATACTGATGAAAGCACATGCAATTCCTCTTCTACGCCATGAGAGGACGGTTGTTGTTTGTGGTCATAGCTTCAACCTAAATAAGTTACTTCAATCAATCAAAGGCCGCAAAAAAAAGTCTTCTGTTTCTGGTCTCTGCTGTCCTTCGGAACGTCGCTTCAAACGCGCATCAGCATTTTGGCCTGGTGGGAGGAGAATTTTTTGTGTGTGCTGTAAAGGCGATGTCCAATTGTAGCCAAAATTGCTGGATCCGATTGGAATTCTAGCATGCTGTGTTTAAACAACTTTTCCACATAGTGGTTATGAACGTTGCCCACGTTTGTGAGGCCTCTCAGCCACCATACATGTTCTTTGTATATGTGGAAGTTTGGTCTCCGTGTATATGTGTATCACATATTTCTCTGTTGTGCCGGGAAAAAATTTAAAAATAAATAAAAATCGCGCGTCACCGTACTAATTTTGAAAGCGTGACCGATGACAGAAACCCTAATCTATCAGCCATGATCTATGAAATGTAGGGTGGAGGAGGGAGGGAGACTTGACAATGTGGCAATGTTCCCCCCACCCACAACACACACAATGATGCAAAATAAACATCACTGATTTTCGATCAAACCTTTTACAGCACTGTGCTTGCATTGAATTGTTGAATTTACAAACAGTTACTTCATGAGCTTTGTGGCTGTAAAAACATAAAAACAGAAAAAGTATGTAACAGTTTTCATTGTTTTCTCAACAAATTTATTACCTAGTGCAGATGTCTTAACCTCTCGGCCACTGAGCTTGCCCGATGATGATTGGCTGGCTAGAATCCTATATAGCAACGGGTTCCACGATATATATTAGTTGGTGAAATTCTTGCATTGGGTGATAAACAATTGATTTAATTTTGCCCTACACCATGTGTATATGTGTGTATATACAATACTAGGTGAAGAAAGTGTGACACACATGGTAAAAAATGAATAACTGTCAGGAATAATGCAGACACGTTTATTTCAATGTTTATCCCTTAAGCAAGCTACTTTAAAGGGGGTAAAGATAGTTGCGTCAGTGAGGGAAGTCCACTGTTTTAGCATTCAAACTTATAGTGGTGCATCTCTTACGTGTATAACATAAAATTAAGTGTCTCTTAGGTTGTATGGTATCACACACAAAGGGTAATAAGTTCCCCTTTTGACTTTGTTATCCATGTAGGGTACATGTTTCACTATGAGCAGACAAGGTACAAACAGAAAAAATATTCTGATGTTTTTTTCAGTTTTGAGTTACATGAGTGATAAAAAGGACACCCGTTACATGGTTACACAATGATATAAATAACAAAAGTTTTTATCCAGAATATTTTTACAAACAATCTTCTATATTTTAAAGGGAAAAGTTTGTTTATGACAATCACAATGTGTTTAATGACTGTTATCCAAATCTAATTTTTTCATCCAAAAAATGTTTATTTAATCCCTTTTATTATAACATTTAAACATTTAGGACACACGAGGACGCGAACCAACAAATAATGAAATGGTATCTAATCAAGGCATTTTTTTCATCATGTCATTTTACCCTATCAATCTTATTCAGTTCAACTCCATTCCAATTCCTAATTTTAAATTTCAGCCAATTCAATTCAATTTGAGCTGCGCTCAAAATTTTTAAAGTTATGTTTGAGAATTAACGTTTGTAACATTAAGACACGGTACAATCCCGCGTTGGCAGTCACCATAGGACAAAGTTTATGAGTAAATACAGTGTATATTTAAAAAATATACAGCTTGGCTTTATGTATCAACAAACACAAAGCCCGATATTGAAAAATCACGATGTAATTTAGCGTCGTTAATAACGTTAAGAGTTAAGAAAACCTCGATTAAGCCAGCCGTGTCTTGATCGTAAACAAAATGGACGCGCACCAACACTCCAGCGTTGGCAGCCTTTCGTATACAATAAAAAAAATCGACTTCAAACAAATTTTACATCCTGAAGGACAAAGTTTATAACAAATATATTAAATAATATCTTGACACATGTTATGTCAACAAACACCAAAGCCGATGGTCAAAGTATCACGATGTAATTTAGCGTCGTTAACGTACGTGCCCAAGGTTAGCCTCGTTTACGTACGTAACTGGCATGCTTACAACTTCCCGAACGGACGACAACAATGTCACTACAACTTTATCTTCATCCCCAGCTAGGACGCGCAATCTGGTTATTATACGGTCTATATACGGGAACATTGGTAGTCGTTATCTGTGTTTGTACGTGCACATTCGCCGGAAACCATCAGTAACAAATCCAGATGAGACATAGCTGCACGTGATCTTACGATCGTAACAAAATGGACGCAACACTCCAGCATTGGCAGCATGCTTTCGTACAATGAAAAATCGACTCAAACAAATTTTACGACATCATAAGAGGACAAATTTTGTGACAAAATATATTAAATAGTATCTTGGCATATTGTATCAGCAAACCCAAAGCCGATGGCCCAAACATCACGATGTAATTTAGACGATTTTTTCATTTGGTTTAAATGTCATCAACGGACGTAACACAGCTTGCCCGACCGGACAATGTAAACAACGTCACGACCTTTATCCTCGTCCCAGGGACATGCAATCTGATTATTATACGGACTTCATACAGGAACATTGGTTGTCGTTATCTCATGTGTACGTTCCGCCGGGGAAACACCGGCTCAAGCAAATCCAGACGAGCGGCATGTACTTACGATCGTAACAAAATGGACACGGAACTAGGACTCGCAAAGTGATTTTGCATTTTCGTAATTAATTAAACATTGAAAACTCAAAGTGTTACAAAAGTGTTCTCTTAAAACATAATCTTTTAATGAAAAATATTACTGTTGATTATTATTTCGTTTGCAGTGATGATCGATCACGCAAACGTACGTACTTATTGCTCAGAAAAGACACCATGAGTTACGATCGTTAGTAAGATCTTTATTGATATGGTTTGGGGAAACATAGTTGCAAATAATTTTCACTTTGGGGGTCAGTTGTTGAAGAGTCATAGTAGGATCATAATATTAACACAGAGACAAGTAAATTTCAGAACCAGCAGTACTCTAGGTTAATGGGATTGATTTAGATCATTTAAAAATGTCACATTTTGTGTCACTTTTCAGAAATAAAAATACAGATAAAACATGAATAATAATACTTTGAAAAATCACAGCCTAAATATATTATTTTGTTTATCTGACTGATATAAGATAACTTCTTTCCAACACAAGGCCAGAAAACTGAGCCATAATAGTCCATTATTTTTTTATTTGTACACAAACGATTTTTTCAAAAAATCTCTCCGGTATCAAAGAAACTAACACATATGCACCTGCATACTCAATTGGTGCTTTCCAGTCTCAATGAAAAACTACAGGCACGGCAGCTCGGAAGGAGTTCGAACCCACGACCTCATCTGCGCCTGGTGCAGGCGTCTTAACCTCCACGACCACCGAGCTTGCTTTGCCGATGGCTTGATTGGCGGCTGAGAATCCTATATAACAGCGAGTTCCATAATATATAGGTTGGTGAAAATATTGTATCATCTCTTTAATATTTTTCTGACTTGAGATGAAAAGATGACATTTACTCTACACACCATGTTGATGAGGGTAATCTCATAGCTGAACAAATGACAATCCAGTTAAACCAGAAGTCAGTTGATAGGTCTCCACTGATCATATGACTACAATTCACCCTCAGGCAGTGAGTGAGTGTGCATATGTACATCTGACTACCGATTTCACTTTTCAATCCACACAACTTCGCTTCATCGGCTCAGAGATGTGAAAACCCGGACTTGTTTGGAGATGAAAGGCTGCGGGATAATGAATCCGCGGTTCCCCTTAAGTTCTGACGTTGATCAAATTTGGACAGTTTGCCGGTACCCTCAAGAGAACGACCAGATTGAATCTGGGAAAGATTATCAAAATGTAATTGTTTGGACATCAAGGCCATCAGCAGGAATTTTGTCCGGCAACGCATGGAGTTGTATTCAAATTGTTAATTGCTTTAAAGAAAGAACGTAACATTAACAACTTGGATGGTTTTCTGTTTTTACTTGTAAACAGGTAGTACTTCTGGAGCCAATACATGCTTTTGGTGAAGTATCTGAAAGAGATTAATAGCCATCCATATTTACATTACATTACATTACATTACAACAAAGTGATGTTGTCATCATCGCATTCGTGAGGGCTCATTGGCGCTTACAAAGTTAATATGACATAATAAATATTCTAAATCAGGATAGAATAAGACATAAATTGATGCAAAATTAATGAGGAAACAAGAGAGTTTTAGAAGCCTTCTTGAAACGTGCATTAACAGAAACAGATTGTCTGATATAAACAGGAAGATTGTTCCCGCCCATAGCTTGATGATGCACAACAGTGAAAGATCTATCACCAACTTGCTTGGACTCTTGTGATAGGATATTCAGGCATGCGAGAATAGTCATCCTGTTGATCTTAAATGCCTATTTGGACACATACAATTTCAAACAATTTGATAAATATATTGGTGCTAAGCCATTTAGTGATTTGTTACACATATAGAAGCAATTTAAATGATATTCTTTTGTTGAACTAGAGTTGGGACGTTTGCGCGTGTACATGAAAATAATGTGTTCTCTAAGCGTTTTTCAAATTCACAGCGATGTGAGCGAATGCTACATTTCAAAAACAGAACCTTCCATTTTCCGCGATATTTATATAAAATTGCGACCAGTGGGCGGCTATTATTATCATCCACGATTCCCAGGAAGTTCAACTGATTATTTGTTTTATATTTAATACAACAGAAATTTAGGATGATGTTTTGTGTTGCCGGCTTGGATGTGTTTAATCTGTACTATTTTTGTCCTGAAGTCGTCATGCCATATTTTGGATTATTTTCCATCCTTAACCCTTCTGCAATGACTGCAAGGGTCAAAATCAGTCAAAATGTTGATATACTTGCCCAAGGTATATCTAGTGCACTAAAAGTCAAACACTGGCAAACCTTACATGTAGTAAGTACATTTACAGGTTAAAATGAGTGGAACTGTTTTTGACTGGTAAATGCATTGTCTAAGGTATTGTTCAGGAATTGGTCAAAATGACGGTAAAACCAGTCAAAATGCCCCTGTGTGCACATTTGGGTTGACAGTCAAAACAGGCAGTTGACTGGTTTGAGCACTCTATAATATATGTACTTGCCACTAAAATGCGCAGCTATTAGCTCAGTGCACATTAGCCACTCTGGCGGTGAATTTGCACCCAGTGTCTTGATGTTGATAGCCGCTTTTGCGTTGTGTGAGCGTTGTCGTACACTTTATGTGTTGTCGCGTATGTTATGGTACCTAATGGCGTGTGTGTTGCTTCTGCCAGCCAATGATGCTGGAGATATTCCGCAGCGCGGCATCAACTAAAAATACACCAAGCGCGACGCACTATCGCTTCCCTTTTTGCCCACGGATGATCTAACAACATATTGCCCTCAGCGGCTCATGCACGATGCCGAATAATGGGAGGTTAATACGGACAGGTTATCATTCCATTTATCGGTGATAACAATATTCATTTACCCATGTACGGTCTGTCAACACACCGTGTGTATAACGTTTCATAAATTAAATGGAAAAGATACCCAAGCCTAATCCATGCCCAGAATGACAAGACATACCAGAATCCAAACAACCTCAAAGGGAGTCTGAGCTTATTTCCCAGTGGTGTGTCATTTACGAGGGGAATGCATTCTGTTTGTATTGATGGATCTTTCATCTCATGAAATCTGAAATTCATATGGAAAATAATTATACATGTGCCTATAGCCAGGCCTCCCAGTGCCTAATCTACACAAATATAGGTTTTAAATAGGTTTTTTTTTAAGCAGCAGAGTTATTATAGGTTGACCAAATGCTGCCAAAATACAGGCTTTTATAGGTTATTTCCCATGATGTATGCAGTGTTTAGTGACAAGTTTTTTGGTAAGTTGTACCTACATTCTGAGTACTTTTGCAACAAAGCACATTACTCCACTTACCCTGTCGGCAGAAAATCTAAGGCGACAGAAAACCTAAAGGCATTTACAAATGTTACAGTTTGGCTACTGTTTTGGCTTCATCTCTCTTTTATACTTCATGATAATTTTTTCTTCAAAGCCATGAGGATTTATTTTATGAGGAAGTTGAAAATGTGTTGCAGGAGATTAGGCAAATATAGGTTTTATAGGTTAATATAGGTTTTGGGAAATAAAGGAGTTTCCCATTTTGGAAATAAAAGGGTTTTATAGGTTTCAAAGGTTTTATAGGTTTCGCTGAGGAGGCCTGGATTAGCACATGAGACAGAAATTCTTCAAGAGATGTATAATATCATCAATTCATAGGTGAAGCATGCACGTACATCCTTTGCACGGGCACTAGCTTGATTTCATTTTAATTTATTTATTTATTTATTCATGAAATTTTCTTTCTCCAGTCTGCAATAAAAAAGTATGTAACAGTTTTTAAATTGTTTTCTCAACAAATTATTACCTAGTACAGATGTCTTAACCTCTCCAACCACTGAAGCTTGCCCGATGATGATTGGCTGGCGTAGAATCCTATATAGCAGCGCCGGTTCCACGATATATATAGGTTGAGTGAAATTCTTGCCGTTGGGTGATAAACGAATTGATTTAATTTTGCCCTACACTGTGTGTATATAGCACTGCATACTCAGTGCTTTCATAGTGTCTATGAAAAAACTCCACAGGCGACTCGGGTGGGATTCGAACCTCCTGCAAAACGATTTCATTATAATTTATTTATTTATTTACTTCATAAATTTTCTTTCTGAGTCTGCAATACTAAATACACTAGAAATATTATGTTATACATTCAAAATATACCCAATTAATTAAGGCTGTGCCCAGGTACCTGGATACCCACAAGCGACTTTTTAAAATTCCCGACTGAACATAAAAAGCCACATAAAATGTTTTGTGCACAAAATGAAGATTTTAAGTAACAGCTTTTGCTGACAGCTTTTCACAGACTTGCTGGCTTTTCTTTGATGTAGCTCTAGTTTGTTTTAGTTGAGGAGTGCCATCAAGTATCACGAGGTTCATATTTATGTTGAATTATTACAGTAAGTCATTTATGTATGACTCTCTAATAAAAACAAGAAGAAACTTGTGTTCATATTGGTTATTGCTTATACATTCGGGGAGTATTTAGGCGATGTTTTTACAAAAAATTGTTTTCGGGTATCGAAGATTTCCAATTTTGGGTATCCAGTTCCCAAAAACCGAAATGCACAGCCTGTATACAGCCTTAAATAACATATTCATCAAGTAAATGTTGTAAACAACTATGTAATAATAATAATAATAATAATAATGTGGACTTATATAGCACGTATCCGCATGAACTGGTGATTACTCAAAGCGCATTATATTATTACTCCTGCTCATCAGGCTCATAATCATTCACTGAAACCATCCTCAGCTCCCTGGGAGTATGCAGCTCAATTGCTGTCATTACAGGCGCATATAGGGGGCTAATCAAAACACAACAACCAACTCTGCCCTCACAGGTACCCATTTTACCCTGGGTGGAGAGAAGCAAATATGGTAAAAGTGTCTTGTACTCAAGGACACAAAGCACCACGCAGTCGCAGATTTGGGATTCGAACCCCACATTCTGGCGCAAACTCAGCCATCAGAACACAAATCCGATGCACTAAACTTTAACTCGAACCATGGCACTTTCCAATGTGCTCATTTAGTAATTAATTTTTAGGAATTGCCAATAGTTGGTTGTCTCTAGTGTAACTTTAATATTTTTGGTCTAATTATGTTTTGGAAATACATCAAGTATTTAAAGTAAAGGGACAATATGTGACCCGCTCCATAAAAGAATGAAGGAATGTCCCCCATCACATATGGACTTCCAAAGTTCTGGACTTCAAATGGACTTCCAAAGTTCACAAAACGTTGCATGATTGCATTATTACATTATCAATTTTATCACATCCTAACACAGGGAATGAAATGAACCAAAAATGAATGTTTGGCATCATCAGAAAGCCCATTAAATTCTCTTTAACCACTTACCAAAATGCCCATTTGGTTTTGTACACATGGTGATACCATTTTGAGACAGTGTTGGTAGCAAAAGCTTTACCAATTCAAATCCATTCAAATGCATAGAGGGTCCATTGATTCACCATAGAAGGATCCAAACAAGGGTTTTGTATTGGCTTGTACTACCATTCACAAAAACCATTTGGGGGAAGTCAATACTGTGCCACAGTTATTTCACCATTCAAAACCACAAAAAAGCGAATGGTTTCAAATGGTTGGATCAACTTGTATGAAAAAAGGTACCGAAGTAGGAGGGTGTTGATATCCATATCTCAAAATGTGAAATTTGGGGGGCATTCCTCATTTTCAATGGTAGGGTCTCATCATCATCACTATCAACAAGGGCATGGAATCAGAGTGCTAGTTTTAGATTAACTCATACTAAAAAGAAATATCCCCAAGTGATAAAAGATCATATTATGGCTGCTGCTGCTAAAATGAGCCAGTAATTTCAGTCATTGTGTTCATCTTAGGATAGAACACAGTCAACTTCAGGACCTTACCGATTCCATGCCATGTTGAAGAGTCTTCTTTGATCGTGTGATGTTGTCATCCCCTTTAATTTTTTTGTTCATTGAGATGAAAGCTTATTACAGCCACAATCACAATCTGAAATCCTGATTTATAATAATAAAGAAAATTATTCTGGTCAAATCAAATTTGCATTTACCACACATGTAGTATAAGAAGTGATTGCTAGTATACATGTAATTACATTTGTCATGTCATGCCAATTGTGCAATTAGCGGCCCGACTGTAATGGTCTAGTTTTACATGTCCATAGGTGGTGTCGTCAAAAGGTGGTGTTGGTAATGGTGTATTTTTAGGCCAACAAAAAAAGTCTCTAGGTTTCTGGTCATCGGTCAGTTTCAAAATCGAGTTAAACTTTGGTGACATGTTTTCTCTTTTTTGTTGTTTTGTTGGTTCCCATATACAAAATATGGTGGCTAAAGAGAGGCCTCACAAATCAGGCAAACGTTTTATACCCCCAATGTGTGAAAAAAGTCATTTAAAACCAGCAGCACTTACAGCGAATTCAATCGATCCAGCAATTTTGGCTGCAATTGGACATCGTAATTCATTACACACAAAATATTTAAAAATGCCAATGCATGGGTCTGAGGAGATAATACGTTGAGACCAGACCAAGCAAGGGGAGAACTATTCTTTTGGCCTCTCAGTGAGTGTTATTTTTTTTAATCTTAGAATTTACTGTTTTGACTACGCATACATGTTTTAGGGATATCTGTTTTAGGGATGTCTGTTTTGGAGGATGTCTGTTTTAGGGATGTCTCTGTTTAGGGATGTCTGTTTTTAGGGATGTCTGTTTTGAGGGATGTCTGTTTTGAGATGTCTGTTTTGAGGATGTCTGTTTGGGGATGTCTGTTTTGGGGATGTCTGTTTTAGGGGATGTCTGTGTTTAGGGGATGTCTGTTTTGGGGATGTCTGTTTTAGGGATGTCTGTTTGGGATGTCTGTTTTGGGGATGTCTGTTTTAGAGGGATGTCTGTTTTGGGATGCTCTGTTTTGCAGGGGATGTCTGTTTTAGGATGTCTGTTTAGGGATGTCTGTTTTAGGGATGTCTGTGTTTAGGGATGTCTGTTTGCAGGGGATGTCTGTTTTGGGGATGTCTGTTTTGGGGATGTCTGTTTTGGGGATGTCTGTTTTGGGGATGTCTGTTTTGGGATGTCTGTTTTGGGGATGTCTGTTTTAGGGATGTCTCTGTTTTGGGATGTCTGTTTTAGGATGTCTGTTTTAGGGGATGTCTGTTTTGGGGATGTCTGTTTTAGGGATGTCTGTTGTGGGATATCTGTTCCTAGGGATGTCTGTTTAGGGGATGTCTGTTTTGGAGATGTCTGTTTAGGGATGTCTGTTGTGGGGATGTCTGTTTTGGGGATGTCTGTTTTGGGGATGTCTGTTTTGGGGATGTCTGTTTTGGGGATGTCTGTTTTAGGGATGTCTGTTTTAGGGATGTCTGTTTTAGGGATGTCTGTTTTGGGGATGTCTGTTTTGGGGATGTCTGTTTTAGGGATGTCTGTTTTAGGGATGTCTGTTTTGGGGATGTCTGTTTTGGGGATGTCTGTTTTGGGGATGACTGTTTTGGGGATGTCTGTTTTGGGGATGTCTGTTTTTAGGGATGTCTGTTTAGGGATGTCTGTTTTGGAGGAATGTCTGTTTTAGGGATGTCTGTTTTACAAGGAGGAGACTGTTTTAGGGATATCTGTTTTAGGGATGTCTGTTTTGGGGATGTCTGTTTTGGGGATGTCTGTTTTGGGGATGTCTGTTTTAGGGATGTCTGTTTTAGGGATGTCTGTTTTAGGGATGTCTGTTTTAGGGATGTCTGTTTTAGGGATGTCTGTTTTGGGGATGTCTGTTTTGGTGATGTGTCTGTTTTAGGGGATGTCTGTTTTAGGGATGTCTGTTTTGGGGATGTCTGTTTTGGGGATGACTGTTTTGAGGGATGACTGTTTTGGGGATGTCTGTTTTGGGGATGTCTGTTTTAAGGGATGTCTGTTTTAGGGATGTCTGTTTTAGGGATGTGTCTGTTTTGGGGATGTCTGTTTTGGGGATGTCTGTTTTGGGGATGTCTGTTGAGTTTTGAAACCTTGACCGATGAACAGAGGAATTCTTTTACAGATGTTAATATCTCTAATTTGGTTATTTATTTGTTTATTAATTATGTTGTCCAGCTATATGCATTGGTCTTTGGAGTTTGCTGGTTGTTATTTGTTTTTATTATCTAACATATTACGTAATTCTATTTTGTCATAAAAAAATTTTTTGTAAAAATAGATTTTGTATAACTTATGAATATGATTTGTATAGTGAAATAATTTTATTTTACTAAAAAAAAAAAATGCTATTGTGTAGTTAAATTGTCATAATATAATTTTGTTGTAAAAATAGATTTTTGTTAACTTTTGTAACTGTGATTTGTATCTGTGAAATAACTTTTGTTTTTCTATGTGTTTTACTATAAAATGTATTGTGTAATTAAAATGATCATAACATAATTTTATTCTAAATATATAGATATGCGTAGGTTTGTAAAGATGTGATTTTACCTGTGAAATAAATCAATGAAATGGAATGACCCACACAACGACTTGGTGCAAAGTCTAAACCAACATGTTTGTGGAATGGTTGGCAGGAGGGTCTATTGACACACCCACTATAAATAATTGAAATTCATGTGTCCAAGCTGTTTATCATACTTAAAACTCTCAAATTCATTTGCATAACTTCTGAAGTAGTTTTGCTTTTGTTTCTCACTTCCAGCTGAAAAGACTGCCCAAATTTTGTTTCCATAAAATTTTATGACTTGAATCCCACAGTGGCGATTTTTTTTTAATTCGCGATACATTTTTTTAATCGTGATTTGTCGATATCTCTTTAACTTCCAAAGTTTCAATATCATAAAAAGATATACGTGATGTTTGATATTTTGTCTTATCACCTTATTTGGGGTATTTATTGGTAAATATAAAAAATGGAAAAAAAAAATAAAAATAAGCCCAAGCTTAGACAGGGTATAGTAATATAAAATGCCTTGAGAATCACATCTTGATCAAGTGGGCGGCTAAATAAGATAGAATCCATTATTATTTATGACTGTTATTTAAGAGGGACATCAAGTAAATAATGCGCGATCACAATTAATCATCGCCTTTCCCCTCGAGCAACCAATCAACTATAATTCAGGAATCCTTGGCTTATTTGTTCTAATTGAGGCATAATACGTCCGTTGTTTTGTCTAATATTAAACACATGAGTTTGTCTTCAATCCCACAGATCGAGACATCGGCATATATGAAAGCCTGCATGAGATGGTTTTGTAACAGATGCCGCGCTGACGCCAGTGGCTCAACCGCCGGTAAGCGAGGGAAACACTCAGCGGCGTAGCCTGGGGAGGCCTGGGGGGCCTGGGGGTGCAGTGCCCCCCCACAAATTCCAGTGCACGCCCCCGCAAAAATCCTCATAGTGACCCAAAACAAAAACAGAAAAGAAAAATACCCACATACCCTGACTGTTTACTGAAAACAAATGCCCCCATATGCCCCACTGAAAAAAGTCCTGGCTACCGCTGAAACGCTTGTTGGTAAAACAACAGACAAAATTAATTCACAGGAACAAATTGCAGGTAATATGAATTCAAATTGCCAACAAAATATATATTACAACTGAATACAAGACTATAAAGAGAAAAACAAAACTGGCTAAAAGGAGAACTCCTCTGGGTACTCAATAATTAATTAAATAAATAAATAAATAGAAAATTAGGTGTTGGTTTGCTTTTGAGAAGAACCTGCTAGATTCGAAAAGGTAAGGCCATTGGTAGGATCCAGAGGGCTGTAGTCCCCCAAAATCGTTTTAAAAAAAAAAAATTTAAAGAACAGAATCAGATACAAACGTGAAAGGTATTCCCCCCTCATTTCACCCTCACTGTGCTTTGTTTTCTCTCCCTTTGATTTATAAAGAACAGAATCAAGAATACAAGCATTGGAGTATTCCCCCTCATGCTTCCCCTCATTTCCCCCTCACTGTGCTTTGTTTTTCTCTCTCCCTTTGATTATAAAGAACAAGAAATCAGATACAAGCAGTGAGTTTATTCCCCTCATATTTCCCCTCACTGTGCTTTGTTTTCCTCTCTTGTTTTCATTGTAATTTTTTGTAGTACTGAAAAATCGTTTCTTGATTCTCAGCCCCCTAAAAATACAGTTAGCTGGATCCGCCCATGAAGGCCAATAACCATTATTTGCATAAATAAATGACAAAATTACATGTATAACTTACATAAAGATGGACGATGGTCGGACGACAGGCTTATACAGCATAAGTTGATGATGTCTGGCTATAGGGTTTGAAAGCGTTTACGATTTTGTAAGCGAAAGATGCATTGGTAATTCAGAGATAATATTTTGTAGCTTTGCATGGTGAAAAGGATAAGTAAAAAGACTGTTTGGCGGTGACACCATAACATTTAGCAAGTAACCTCAATCCTTCAAAATCCTTCACTTTACCAAAGAGGATTTTGGAGGATTTTAGGAAAGTCAGGAGCTAACTCTTTAGAATGAATTAATAAAAAAAATAAAAAATACATGTTTGCTGTTGTTGTTAATGACACAACCGATAATTACAGCGAAGATCCTCCGACACAAGATAAAAAGCTCAGACCTGCACTCTACACTCTCTTCAGTCTCCCTGACAGCGGCTAGAAACACACTAGTTGAAACGTTGAGAACAAACCAACCGGCTCTTCTCAGAGCCATCACTTCTTTCAAGAAGAGATAAATACATGGTGCACCCGAAAGAACTCAATGATATCTATCTCCATACCATGCAACGGCCTCAAATCCTACATTACAACCTGAGGCCAGAGTAAAAAAGTCTCTGGTTTCTGGTCTCGGTCGGCTTCCCAAAATCGGGTGGTGACATGCTTTTTTTTGTCATCTTTTATGCCAACAGGGAAAACGAATAAATATTACATTGTCGTAGGGACCAAATTCCCATATACAAAAGTATGGTATGAAGAAGACCTCTAAATCAGACAAACGTTCCTTACCCTATGTGAAAAAGTCATTTAAAGGGGACTGACATGGATTTCATTCAAACAGTTAAATATGTGATCGTTTGTTCTTTTATATCAATAAAAGATCAATAAAAATTTTGTTTTGTGTTTTTATTGTTTTTAGAGTGTTATTTTGCCATTGTAAAATGTATTTACTTTTCATACCTGCCGGAGGCTGTTAGTGAGCTGTCATGTCGGGAAGAAGAGAGAATCGGCTCAAGGCTTCGACTCAAAATGATCAGCTGCACAAAAACTAGCAGAGCTGATGGTTAACCACTTTACTCTTGTCAGTCGAGACTTTATAGGTCAAATATGGCGATTTTTGGGTCGCAGGAACAGATGAAGGCTAACTTTGCGTCTTTGGTGGTGTTGCTGCATCCTGCAAACACATCTTCCCGGCATTTTATTAGTTCTGAAACAAAAATCCGCGGAAGAAATGAAATCGGCGCTACATGTGTGAAAGCGTTTGTATATACATGTACATCATGTACACATCGGATCTTCGACCTTCGTCACATATCTTGTACAATGAAGCTTCCACCATGGTGAGGTTCTCCCCCAAACACTTCAGCATTGTTTTCAAATACTTGTACTCGAAATCAATGATTAAATAGACACAGAATTGGGTCTCAAAAACAATATTTTATTACAAAACGCATGAGAGTACACACACAATAAAGGATGTCAGTCCCCAACTTTAAAAACACAGTCTGACGGAATTCTAATCGATACAGCAATTTTGGTTGCAATTGGACCATCGTTGCATAGCACAAAAAAAAAGAAAATTAAAAATGCCGACATGCGGGTCTGAGGCAAAGTGAGTGGAGACAAGCTACAGGAGACTTTTTTTTGAAGTGCTAGTAAGTTGAATCCTTCATGGTTTTTGGGTCAAATAGGTCAAATATTTCACTGGGGCAATTGTTTGTTTCGTTAGATTTTGTTTATGATTTTTAAAGAAAAAAAAAACAAGATAACAAGCCTAGGTTGGGCAGAGCAGCCATCCCTCTCCCATCCCCTCTCCCCTCCCCCTCCCCCCCATCCCCCTTCCCCATCCCGCACCGCACCCCGCGTTAGACCAGTAGAGGCAGTGCATGTTGCTAACATAATGTTGTCACCTTCCTTTAATCTTGTTCATCATCAGACTCTTATCTCAGTGCTGAGAAATGTTCTAACATAACAACTCGAGTGTTTTTAATATAAACATGACGGGACGACCATGGTAATTTTGGCCCAAAAAGATGGCGTATAAGTGACAACCTGATACCATTACATTTGGCTATCATTTAAAAGAGGTGATACCTCACTGGTACAACATTATTATTGCCACAAAAATTTTAAAATAAAATTTAAATAAAAAGGTTTTTTACCTAAATCTTGTGGATGATGGTATCAAATATCCCTTCAAATATTTTGAAGGAATAACTCTTCCTTATTGAATTGGAATTTCAGATTATAATGTAAATTACAAGCTTGGCTGAATCTTAATGAGGAGACAATGACACAGAATTTTTTACAATAATCAACGTTTCATAAACATAAACATAAAACAAAACAAAAAACTAAGAGCTCAAGTGTTTGTTGGGAAAAAATACACGGTGTTGTCGAACTTCCGTTCAATCAAATTATCTCGATGATGGTCGTACGAACACCTAATTAAGGCCCATATTGGCCTACACTATAGTAATCTAAACAAAATTAAAACAAATTTATTACAGATTTTATTTATATAAAACTCACTTGGTGTTTTATGTTGATAAGAGATTCTGTGAGTTTACATTGGCTATACCCATTAAGGACAGGTTTTCTTCAAGACTCTTTTGATGTTTTTCACTGAACATGTTTAAAGTATTTGACTTAATCATAAGTCCACTTTCCTGATTTTATGAAATAATTTTTTATTTTTAAAAAAAAAAAAAAAAATCATAATTTTTGTGTAAGAAATTATCATTTTTTGCCATTTTCTAAATTCGACTTTATTTACCCAAAAATTTGGTTCATAAAAAATAGGAAAAGTGGACTTATGATTAAGTCAAATACTTTGACCCTTTATTTGCTCATACCTTGGCAGATTACCATCATATCTATCAGAACCTATCTATCATTCAAACTGTGTGAGTCAGGATCCAATAACAAACATCTCTTTAAAAAGAATCAAGACCAATGGATCCTGTGGGGTGAAAGATCATTTGCTTCACTCTTCTTATTGGACGATTACCGGAACATGCAAACATTCTCCATCTCTGACATCATTTTAAAACTGCCCTCAAAAATACTAATGAGGGGGGCATAATTATCCTATCTACCTGTTGATCACATGTACAGGTGGTGTGTCTGTTTTATTTCTCTTGTACATATTTGTATTGCTGTGCCATGGAGTTTTTTACCGACACCAGCGCTTTCAAATATTTATCATCATTATTATCATTATTATCATGATTATCATGATTATCATTATTTCATTATTATGGTTTCAAATACTAGTAATATTTCTGTCACAGGTGCTGTCCTTTTGTAATTTTTTGAAATAATTTTCAAAATGAATACAAAATTACAAGATATTCCATGAAAGTAAATTTTTGTAGTGTTTTGTGCATACATGTAGCTATTTTGCCTTTCTGATCAATTGTAATCGTGCAGTGTATATATAGAGATTGAATTGGTTTTGTCCAGCGGATGTAACCAACAATTAATGGGATGTTTTTATGGCATTCATACCATGATGATGCTGGGAAATATTGAGTCAAATCTAATTTCTCGTTTGGCAGTCATATAAAAAAATACACACTCATTTCATCTGCATTTCCTGCTATAAATAAAAATAAATTCTGCTTCACAGAACATGTGTATTTCAATAGACCAGCTATGCTCACTTCCATTGTGCAATTACATTGAATTTTCTTCTTTGTGGTGGCCACTTATGTTCATTTTAGATTTTCTTGGATGCTAAATATAGAAAGCACTTAAAGATGAAAATGTCACCATGCAGAAGCTTGAATGGGCTCTTCCAAGTGCTCATTTCCGATGGATTATAAGTGTTTCTAACAAACAAAGAAATGTTTAGTTCTGAGTGTCTAAAAACGGTTTATAATAGGCCTACTACTCACATGGTACAAGATCAGCACTTACTAAATTTACTGAATTCCCTTTTTTTAGGCAAAAAAAAAAGGGCATGGTTTCTGGTCATCGGCCAGTTCAAAATCGGGTGATGACCGCTTTTTTTTGGGAAAAATACAATTGCTGTCATTTCGCAATATGGCTAATCAAAACAACAACCAACTCTGCCCTCACAGTCCCCCAAACCCCCGGGTGGAAAAGCAATTATGGTAAAGTGTCTTGCTCAAGGACACAAGTACCATGGTCAAGTCAGGATTCAACCCACATTCTGACTGACCAGTCAGAACACAATCAATGCACTAAACCGCTCGACTCGCACCCATGGTGGAGAGAAGCAATGCAATTATGGTAAGTGTCTTGCTCAAGGACACAAGCACCATGGTCAAGTCAGGATTCGAACCACATTCTGACGACTCGCCATCAGAACACAAATCCGATACACTAAACCGCTGGACTACGACACTCCATGTTGGAGAAAACATATGGTAAAGTGTCTTGCTGAAGGACACACGCACCATGTGCAGCCAGGATTCGAACCCACATTTATGATGACTAGATCGTCAGGAGACTGCTAGATAGACTAGTAAAACCAACCGGCTCTTCTCAGAGCCATCACTTCTTCAAGAAGAGATCATTACATGGTTACCGAAGAACTCAATTATATTTA
This sequence comes from Zoroaster sp. YZ-2022, assembly GCA_029582265.1. Taxonomy (NCBI): domain Eukaryota; kingdom Metazoa; phylum Echinodermata; class Asteroidea; order Forcipulatida; family Zoroasteridae; genus Zoroaster; species Zoroaster sp. YZ-2022. The sequence continues at coordinate 11,981 of JAQQFT010000059.1, read as the reverse complement.
TCTCACCATGCAAAGATTACTTTAATTACTTGTGTAAAGCCGAGATCATTTTGTCTTATGTTGGACTATTATGGAATAAACAAAGTATTCAATAAATAATAATGGCTGATGCATCAACATGCAGTAAATATAGAAAGTGCAGTGTGTTTACTGCAGTGTGAAATGTCCTCCAATTTTTTAATCTCAAGGAACGTAAGTAAATAGAAGGCTCCTTCTTCGCTGGAGCACATAATTAATACTGGTTGATCTACTGCAAATTTATTTGCCACATAATTCCTGGGTATTAATAAATGGATTCATGCTCTGGTGACTGGTTTAATGAGGATATCGTTATATTGCATAGATACTTGAAGTCATGCAGAAATTACCTAATTTGGCATGTGGTCACAGCTGTGTCTTCTCATTTCATGATTTCATTATTAAACGGAATAAGTACAAAATTTTGGATGTTAACCTGCTTCTATGAGTTGCTTTACTCTTTTTGAATCAAGATATACATTGAAGGGAAGGTACAACATTGGTAATGTTGGCAAAACTGCTTCTATGAGTATGCTTACTCTCTTTAATCAAGATATACATTAAAGGAAGGTACAGCATTGTAATGTCGCCAAACTGCTTCTATGAGTATGCTTACTCTTTTGAATCAAGATATACATTAAGGAAGGTACAGCATCGGTAATGTTGGAAAACTGCTTCTATTAGTGCTCAATGCCTTGTGAGTCTAAGTCATCAGTCATGCATTTTGCAGTCTTTAATAAAGATCCTTCTAGGTTCGAAATGCAAGGCCACTAAACTACCATTTTGCATTTATATTAAGGGCCTTTAGGTTGGTAAGCAGTTAGCAACAGCTATAAAGAAATAGCTATTGCAAACTACTTACCAACCTATAAAGAACTGTAATATAATTCAAAACAAAACCAGAAACCCTGGAGTGTCATGGTTGAGTGGTTTGAGTGCATCGGATTTGTGTTCTGATGGCGAGTCGTCGGAATGTGGATTTGAATCCTGGCTGTGACCATGGTGCTTGTGTCCTTTAGCAGACACTTACCATATGCTTCTCCACCCAGGGTAAATGGGTACCTGTGAGAGCAGGTTGTTGTTTGATTAACCCTATGCCAAAATGGGAAATTGAGCTGCTACACCATGGTTTTCAGGAATGATTTATCGCCCGATGAGCAGGGGTAATGTACAGTGCCTTGATCTAGTCGCTAGGATAAGTCGCTTTATAAGAATGGGCATTATTATTAAATAATGATTATTGCTTACGTTTCATACCGAGCAGGTTGTTTCTCAAAGGCAAAATGAGGAATTTTATTTATCCTTTTATTTAAGGAAAGTGTGAAAAAGCATTCACAATTTAATACAGAAAACACTCGAGATAAAGCTTGTCTGGCAACCTTAAATTTTGCGCCTGGACGATCGACAAAATAAATGTATCGAACTGAACAGAGCAAAGAAGAGACAGAAATAGAAGAATAGAACAGGATAAGAAAAATCTCGCTAGCCTCATCTTAAGTAATGTCCTGAAAGAGTTTTACAAGCCTGTGGTCTATGTGATGAAATCACCTGAATGTTCACGTAATTTCACTGTCCATTTCTTGGGCTGTGGAGCACTTCTCACCTGAGTGCCATCTGATACACAATGCCGGCATGATCAATAACCTGACATGAGATATATGCATAAAATGCATACTGCCGTTTAGCTCGTTTGAATGGCTGAATGTGAGCGTCTGAGCTTGATCGCGACCACATGCAGAAATCAAATACCGTACTAGAAACCATTGAATCATTAATAAGCCTGTGCATTTCGGTTATTTCGGGAACCAGATAACCAAAATTTGGAAACTTCGGATACCAACCCAGTTACCCATAAATAATTTTGTAAAACACATAAATACTCTGAATGTATAAAATAACCAATATGAACACAAGTTTCTCTTGTTTTATTAGAGTCATAATAATGTGGACTTACTGTAATAATTTCCGCATCTATATTAAAAATGACTCGTAAATCCCATTCACCACACACATTTTGTTGCCTCAGTCACATTCAGGTTTTTTCTGCCGTCCTTGATCGACCATTTCGATTAAAATTTGTCAAAGTCTGATCAAGATCCTGTGATTGGGGAAATTCCAATTTGTAAAACATTTTTTAATCAGACAACAATCGAATATTGTTCAGGAAGCGTTCCGATTCAGCCGTTTCAGCCGATTCGTCCCGATTCTCCCGACAGCTCCGATTGTCCCGAATGCGATCCGACGAGATCGACAGGACCGGACAGTGAACCGACGCTGACGGAAGCATCCGTTGAAAACCGTTAGTCCGTGATAGTCCGGTCCTAAAAAAATCGGCGATCATGCCGTCTTCCGAAGCGCCCGATCCAGGATACCGCCCCGACACCGTCCAGACAACACAGGACATTGTTACGATTTTGATCCGATAAGCAAAAATCTGTCGCGAACCGTCACGATTGTAATCCGACTTAGACAAAATGCTGAGTTTCCGAATTTCGGCGCACCTACCTCGGCATGTTGCACCTTCTGGACCTTTCCGATCCGTAGGACTCTGTTTAACGTGACGACTGCTTTGAAAAATGATGGACATTCCCGATCATTGAGGATAATGACTTTCACTTTTCGTTCGTAGCGCTGTTTTGATCTCAACGGGAGCCATAATCGCACTGTGAATCACATTAACAAAAAATTGGAGTTCCATGTTTAAATGTTTAGCTGAAATTTTTAAAAGTCATTTACGGGTAATTGGAATCAAAAATGGAATCGGTACCTATACTGACAGCCTTAATCATTAACCATAAAGGAAGCACGGAATTAGCTTTCTGCACTTTCTATCTATTAAGGTCATCGTAATATCCTGACTAACTGTTTTTAGATAACATGGCCAAATTATACAAACATAGCTGAGCAGGTTTTATCAACTGAAATTTGCTGTGTTCGGTTAGATTAGAATTATTAGTGGATACCTATGGTGCTAAAATAAAAGGGAAGTTGAAGGATAATTTAACCGATTTTTATTGTAAAATTGTGATCATTTTATGTCTTCGGATTACCTAAAGTGTAAAATGGCTTAATGCAGGATGATTTGACAAAAGTAAAAAAAAAAATCCTGAAAATGGGTAGCGGGCCTGGGTCTCCCTTTGGTCTAGAAGACATCCCTCCTGAACCTCCTGGATGTTTAATCTTGGAGGATTCAGACTACATCCTACCAACAAGAAACCAGAGGTTTGGACACAATCACAATGAGGCGGATCCAGGGGCTGAGGGGCTGTAGCCCCAAATCGTAAAATAAAAAGGGAGAGAGGGGAGGGAGGAGAATGCACTCCATTCCACAGTGTGGATAAACATAAGGAGGTGACCTACTTAGTACTGTACTAACTGTTGCATAGAGTAGGGGCACCCTTTCTAGTACTGAAAAAATAATTGTTTTTGATTCTCAGCCCCCCTAAAAATGTTCTGGATCCGCCCATGATACAGGCTACTTCTTTCTTTCCTTCTGGTGGCTACTTCTCTTCTATCAAGAAAATTTTGTAGCAAAGGGAGATTTGTAAAAAAAATCTAAAATCAGGAAAAATCTTGAAAAATCACAGGCATGTTAATGACTCAAATTTTACTACAATAAAAATACTATGAAAACCTTACATACATTTCCTATTTGGTCCCCATGAGCTGTGTTTACCACAAAAATTCAAAACAAATTTCAGCATGTGGCACACATTTTCCGTTTATCAAAATACGTTTATTACATTTTGAACAAGGTAGTTAGCCTTGTTCAAAATTGAAATAATAAAATGGTTCACCATGAGGAATAGGGCCAAGTCAAATCGGCATTCCTATGGGAAGTTGCTTCACATTTTGACGTAATTTGAGGTTGACACAGAGTCTCCTTCATTCGTGATTAAGATTTTCACATATTCAATGACTCTGGTCGTAACGAACACTAAAACCTAATCACCTAAAATGCCGAATCAATCATGGAAAATTAGGATGTATGTCTCAGGTTCCAGGGCACATTGAAGAATTCTCTGGGAAATTTGATAGTCATTATCAAGTCCAAGGGTCTTTGAGAGTTGATATAGCGCGCATTCCCACAACCGTGTCATTAGAAGTAAAGGAGAAAACGTGTATTGAATTTCAGTATAAATGCTATCAACAAGTAGGTTAGGATCGAGCAAAGGAGGTTTGCAGGTTTCACATTCTTTAAAAAGAAATGTACAACAATTGCATTTGAAACTTATAATTACTTCAACCCTCCCTTCTTCAAGAAATCAACTAAAAACTAAACTGTAAAAGTAAAAATTCATCACAGATATGACATAAAACACATAAAGAGACACTTTCTTACCATCACGTTAGCAGTTTTCTAATGGTTGTAATTTTTTAATATCTGAAACCACCCAAAAGAATTTCAACTATTTGAATAGACATGCATGCTTATCCTAAAGATAATTTGAGTTGATTATTACTATTATTTTTAATTACCCTAATTTCATCAACAATGGACCGGAAAAGGAGGTAACTCCGTCCAATTTTATGGAAATTTGAGGGTAAAAATCAATAAAAAATCAAATAAATCAACTCAAATTGGTTCAATAAAGCCTGATGTCCATTCATCATGTTGAAACACTTTTTGGTTGGTTCAGTATAAAATAAATAACAACCATTGGAAAAACTGCTAACGTGAACGGATCAAAGTGCCCCTTGCTATTTGTTTATATCATATACTGAAGTACCTACGTTTTTGAGAAGAAAAAAAACTGTTACATGTTTTTAAGTTTATAGTTTGATGAAATTTTTTGGGGTGATAAAATTGTTTTAAATTTTTTGCCCTACACCGGTGTATAGCACTGTATACTCAGTGTTTTCGGTGTCTGGAAAAATTTCAAGGGGCGATTGGGGATTCCCCAACCTCCGTTATATGGACGTTTTAACCCTCTAACCAGAGCTTCCCCCGATATTGGCGGGCTAGAACCCTTTTGGGGCCGCTTTATAGTTTTGATGAAATTTTTTTACCCGGGTGATAAACAATTGATTTAACCCTTTTTTTTTTATGTTTGGGGAAAAAAAAATGTGCTTTCCTTTTGAAAATTAAACATCCTTTTTTTTTTTCTTACAGATAAAAGCATTTTAAATAAAAACTTTCTTATAACCCTTTTCCATTAAAACCCTTTCGTTTATTTCCCTTTTAATGAATCCCTTTTAAAAAGAAAGGTGTGATTTAAAAAAGTGAAAACCCTAAAAAATGGTAGAGGCCTGGGTTTCCTTTTTTGGTCTAGGAAAAAAGCCCTAACCCCTGGATTTTTAAATTTTTGGAGGATTTACAGACCTCCCATCCCACAAACCCCTTTTAAAACCTTTTTATCTCGTCCATCAATGATTTGGGTTTTTCAAAAATTTAAAAATTACTTAATTCTTTTCATTTTAACCAAACGGATTTTTTAATGAACTCGCAAACTGATGAAAAAAACCCTTTCCCCCTTTTTAAAAAAAAGCTTTTGCCCTAATATAAAACAGTTTAAAAAATGTTTTTATGAAAAAAAAAAAAAAATGAGTTGGGGTATCATTATAAGCTGAACTAATTTGTATTTATAAATTGTAAACAATATTAAAAAAAGGGATGAAAAAAATTTTTTTCAAATAATGTTCATCTTAAACTAGGACCCAATTCCATGCCCCGTTGAAAATCTGTTGATCTGCCTTTAAGGTGTTTACCTTCGGAAAAAAACAAAATTAGTTGAAAAAAAAAATTTCCTAAATTCGGGGGTTTTTTTTAGAAAGAAACAACTTGTTTTATAATTTTTTTCCCTTAACCCCAAAAAGCCCATCAGTCCAACAGAAGGTTTGGGGATTTTTTGGTTAACCCGAATTTGCTGGTTGGCATATTTATTTGGGGGCAAGGCAATAATGTTGTTGGTTTTATTTGGGGGTGGTGGCTCTACCAACATTGTTTTTATAAATTTTTACAACCGCTGTAATAAACAACGTAAAGGCAAGTATTTTTAAAAGGGATGTTCATTGTATCAAATCATACAACTAGAATACCATTTATTCCTAGGGGGTTTTGTTTTTTGAAGAAATTTTTTTTTGCCTGAAAACAACTGTTTGGGTTAATGGGTTAGTATTTTGACTCAATGTTCAACTTTTTGGGATGCCCCTCAATCAAAACAACAACGAACCTTTGGGATAGGGTTTAGTACTGTTCCTGGGTACTGTTTGAGTTTTATGGGGGTACTGCAGGGTTGTGGGGTTTCTACAGGTGTTGGAATTGAGGTTGAGGTAGCATGCTAGTGGAAACCTGGGGGGGTTAATTAAGGAGAAAATAATTTTCTGAAACTATCCCCGGGAGGTTTTTCGTCCGAAATAAAAGGGCAAAACGAAAAGGAAATATTCCCAAAAGGTTTCTGGTGGGGGTTTTTGGTCTTTTGGGTTCCCGAATTTTAAGCCATACCTTGTGTCCTGAAGAATTAACCATAATTGCATAGGGGCAGGAGTTTAACAACTGCCTTGTTCTGACCCAGTCCCCCAGTCCTATTACCTAAGGAGGGGGGTTTTAACCTTTGGGGGGGAGGGCTGGTTTTTCTCCACCCAGGGTTAAATGGGTACCTGTGAGGGCAGAATTGGTTGATTAGCCCTATGCCTGAATGGAAAGCAATTGAGCTGTATACTCCCGGGGAGCGGAGATGGTTTCTGGAATGTTTTATGAGCCTTATGAGCCTTATGAGCAGGGTAATTATAATGCGCCTTGAGCACCACTCATTTTTTTTTTGACTTCTCGTGAGTGTTGCAATTTTGGCCACCAACAGTATCGAGGTGAGTCTCCGCCATTAATTTCTTACAACGTAAATTTCCCTTGACCGCGTGCTTTTTGACACAGCCTGTTTAAAGTAATCCCCTGAGGAATGCAAGCCCACAGACACAAAAGAGCAAACGAGGTGGGAAAAGGTGGCGTTGGAACCATTGAACAAACCCAGATTTGGGAACTCCATTTCCACCGTTAATACTAGGGGCGTTCAAGTATCAGGAACAATCTGACGAGCTGAAAGCCAATATTCAGTATCTTTCAGAATACGACCAGCCTGAATGTCTGACCGAAACCTGGTTAACGATACTGATCCCAACTCAACAGTCGACATAAGGGGGTATACTTTGCTCAGAATGGATAGAGACAAAACCCCGGGTAAAAGCAAGGGCAGAGGGGTCGATTTTTATAAACGAAATATTGTAGCCCCTCAAAATTACTGTTAAACAAAAAATCTGCACCCCAGATATCGAACTTGGGGTTTCTATGCCGTTTACTAAGGAAATCAACCAGATCATGATTTTTTGGTGTACACCCCTCCTTCAGCGAACACAAAGACGGCAGCTGATATAATTCAAGGAATTGTTTCTCAAACTGAAACCGATTCACCAGATCCCCAAAAGTTTATACTCGGCATTTCAATTTATGCAGTTTATCCGAGGTTATCCTACTTTTCATCAGTATGTCAATTGCCCCCCCGCCATGCTGCCTGCTTAGCCCCTGTGCTACGGGAACATTACTGAGGCATATCGAAAATCACTACCTGGATTGGGCTGTTCGACCATAACATGATCCAGCTTTTTCCCAGTGACCAGGCCAAAAACCGGGGGGAATCTGTGAAAATTCAACTAAAGGTGGGTCAAGTGAAGCCATCAGACACTGCAAGGATGTTTCACCTGACAGACTGGAATGTCTTCACTACTCAGCTGACAGCCTTGATGAGTCAGTTAAGTAATATCAGATTATATCCGGTTTTGGTGGAACATGGTGATCCCTAAAAAGACCGTTAAGTTTTTTCCAAATAAAAAACCCTGGATCAAAAAAGACCTGAAAAATTTTAAACAGAAAAAGAGACTGTTCTACACGGTACAAAGGATGAACAAAAGATTCAAAAAGAAAAAAACACAAAATTAAAGAATGAAAAATGGCTATAAATGAAAATTTGAATCTTTATTTCAGCGAACGCCCAAAACTGCCGGAAAGGACTTCAAACCATCACGGGTATAAACCTAAAAAAAATGGTATATATGTGGAAAATGAATCCAATATGCTCAACTTGAATTGTTTTTTATAGTAGGTTTGATAAATTTGATTTCAGTGTACAACAGGGCAAATAATGAATGCTATACAGGAAAACCTTAAAGAAAATACAAACATTCATGTCTCTGAGCGTGAAGTTCGTAATCTTTTAAGAAACTAAATTTCACAAAAATCATGGGCCTGACTTTATCACTTAAGATGTTAAGGTGTGTGCAGATCAACTAGTCGGGCCATTCAGAACATTGTTTCAAGCTTCGATTGATAAAACCTGGGTTTCCCGCACTGTGAAAAAATCTCGATTGTACCTGTTCAAAACGACATTTTAAGGAGATGAATGATTGCCTAGTGGCTCTTACATCGGTACCGATGAAGTGTTTTGAAAAAATTATTTGAATAGATTATTGCCTTTGTCACTGAATCCTTAGATAAATACGTTGCTTACCGACCTCAAGAGTGTTGAGGATGCTGTACTTTTTATTGAATGGTATCTTTGAACATTAAGAAAGCAGGTGCCTTTGTTAAAGTTCTTTTGTGGATTTCTGCGCTTTAACACCATTCAGCCCCATCTTCTGGCCCAAAAAATCATCAATTTGAATGTAACCCTGACTTTTTTGGATTAATGATTTTATTTAACAGAAGTCATTGTTAAAGTAATTCCACCTTCATCTGTTCAACATACTTCCACAGGTTTCCCCAGGGGTTGTTTTGTCACCCATCTTGTACCTTTGTATACCAATGACCTAACTACTATAGAACAGACTCATAAAGTCATTAAATATGCTATGACACTGCTATTGTTGGGCTTTTTGATGGAAAACAAGAATTCTGGGTCGTTTTACACATAAGGTGACACATTTTTTTCGTGGTGTGATGATAACTATCTAAATTAATGTCAATAAAACTAAAGAGAGTATATTTGACTTTAGGAAAAATCTCCTGTTATGCCAGTTGTCATCAAAGATGATCGTAGAAACAGTGTCCGTTACAAACACTTGGGGTTGAAATTGAAACCAATTGAAATTTGATGCGCCAAATCTAAATATAGTAAGTTGCAACAACGTTATTTTTTCAGAAGTCAACTCTTTTATGTAGATAAGACAATTTACAATTGTTCTACCAGTCTATTGTCAGAGTATCCTAACTTTTGTCTTGTTTGTGTTTTTGGAAATATGGACCAATGACCGGATTAAATTTGGGAAAGAATTGTTAAACAAGCCAGAAAAAGTAATTGGTCTGCAACAAAGTCTCCAGAGGCATTATACAAATCTCTTATGTGCAATAAATTGAATCTGTTCTTGCGACTCAGTCCACCATTACATGGAATTCCAAACCAATTCAAGGAGCCATCGTTTTTTAAAGAAGGATCAGGACCCACCGTTATGGCAGTTCATTCATTCCGACTGCTATCAAATGGTACAATGAGCATTTGGGAGCGATGAGCTGTCGTGGTTCTCTGACCCCTCACCATGTACTCTATACTCATACAATTTTGAAAATTTAATTGAATTGTAGTATATTTTTAAAAGAATTGTTCAAATGTTTTTATTTAATAAGTAAGTTTTTGTTTATTTTACCTTCTTTTTATGTCATCTTTTTTGTATCTATTTCGTTGCATTGTATTGTTTGTATTGTAAAGGCCATTTTAATTTCTGAGGGACAAAAAAGTTTTATCTAATCTAATCTAATCTAATCTAAAGTTGGTGGATAGCGTATATAAGTCCACACATTATTATTATTATTATTATTATTAGTACCTAAAGTCAAACAGTGTCAAACCCTTACGGTAGTAAGTACATTTACAGGTAAAAATAAGTTGACCATTTTGACTGGTAAAAGCATTGTCTTGTATTGTTGAGGGTGTTCAAATGACAGTAAAACCAGTCAAAATTCCCGTGTAATTTTCAAAACCCGTCAAAACAGGTAATTGACTGATTTTGACCTCATAGCTACTTCCCACTGAAGTGCAGAGGGTTAATTAATGTTGATTGAAAGGAGTAAGAACAATCACACAACGTTTACCAATGCTGTAAATGTAAAGGAAAAACCCATCATTACAAAAAAAAAATGATAAAAGATGTACTAGCCTATTATTTGTGATGATAATTTGCATGATTAATGACGATGATTATTTATGTTAACATTTATAAGCCCATGTACTCAAGGTTAAATGAAATAAATTGAACAAATCAAAGCCAATTAATTTTTTTAAACATCAGAGAACCACACAGATTGGCTTTGTGTTTGGTTTCATTCAGTCACTTTTGTAACCATGGCAACAATTTTCCATTCTATCATTGGAGAAAATGAAAGGGAAAAAACTGCCCGTTGACTACATGGTTTTAAAAGAGTGAAATAAGGTTGAGCGTGGAACCTGTTAAAACACAATCAATCTTGGGTATCTTAGCATTTTCAGGGAGACAGATGATGGGACCAACGCTTTGGGCAGATCAGGTCTGATAATGAGCCCAAGAAATGCCCTCAAGAGCAGGATGACAAGATCACATCAAGCTTTAGTATGGCCATAAACAAAAGTCTCTGGTTTTTGATTTTCATGCTCCCCTCAAAACCGCCGCCCAGCATTTTAATTTTCTTTGTTTTTTACTATGAACGATGTCCAACTGCAAAAAAAATTGCTGGATCGAAATTTGCTGTGTGTTTTAAATAAACAACATTTTCACATCATAGGGATATAAACGTTACCCCTAATTTGGAGGCCTCTCTTAGCCACCATACTTTGTATAATGGGAAATTTCTCGTGTATACATGTATCATGTGAAGGTTTAAATAAAACGAAATAAAGCCATACCGTATTTAAAACTATTGCCCAACACCACTCAGACATCGTTCACGGTAGGCAAACACAAGTTCAACTCAGTTTTTAGCAAAGCGAATAACCCTTTTAAACTCAATCATTATACATGCTTATTCAAACCCCAATAAAACACCAACCCTTTTCTGCAATTCTTTTTTTTCAAAAAAGCTCAAATGGATCATATAGCATTATTTTTTATGAAACTCTTGCCCTGTTGGGCAAAAAAACGAACCAAAAACAAAAAAAAACAAAAATGCGCACTGCACTGATTTTTAAGCCCACAATGACCCGAAACCAGAATTTTTTTTTTTTTTTTTTGCCTAAAAACGGAATCCTCTTCCGATGATAGGATCACACCCAAAAGTACAAGTTGGAGCTTTTTGGCCCAGTAACACTTTGAATGGTGCCAGCAGCAATCTGCCCAGGATATTCCTACAAGGGTAGTGGCGGGGGATCCATCGGATACATTTGTTTTATTGAAGTGGTGGCTCAGCAAGGGGTCTTAAACGATACAACCACCCTCAACAATGTCATGCTGATCCATCATTTAATGGAACTATCAGAGAATGGATACAGTTATTAATTATTCATTTTGATGTTGGCAGGTTTGAAAATCTTTAGTCACCATTATGCCTAATTATATCATATAACTCATGCTGATCGAGTCACTGTTAGCACTAAAATGAATTGGATTTGTATTGATCACTAAAATATTGATCAATTACTATACTTTTTTTTCTATTTTCAACAGGTAATTGACAAATTAAAATTGTATTATAACCAATGCGAAAAAAAATAATAATAATAAAGATTTGAGTGCACATATCCCCCTCTGGGCCCCAAGGCGGAAACAAAGAAAAACATGAATACAAACATATACAAAGATAGCATAGGAAAAATTATGTACTGAGATACATGTTCTACTGTAGCAGCGCTATGGTCTTTTTCCCTATTCGTGCAACCAACAAAAGGAAACATGAGACTAATTTTCAGAAGGAAAACTCTTTAATTATAACCGGGCCTTTCTGTCTGAAACTTTCAACATAACGTTAAAACAACAAAGAAATCTTTTACCCCATTTTTCCCCGGTCGGGA